>CAUYRH010080394.1:0-23372 GCA_963574655.1 Perodicticus potto | reverse complement strand
CTCCTTCTCTCTGTCTCTTGACTCCTCCTCTCAGTCTCGGGTGAGACTGAGACTTGTGATCAGACGAGTCATGAGCTTGCCTGTGCAGATCCTGCTGCTACCTGAGGACCAAGGTAAGAACAAATTAGGACTTTTTTTTTTTCAAGTTAGGAGGTCTATTTTTTTTTTCTTTATTTTGCGGTTAGTAGGGCCTTTTTTTGCGGTTAAGGGGAGTCTTTTTTTTCTGAACTTAGGAGGTCTCTCTTTTGCAGCTGGGGGTGTCTTTTTTTTTTTCATTTTAAATATTATATTTTATTTGTTCTCCGTTTTTGTTTGTTTGTTTGTTTGTTTTGCAGTTTTTGGCCAGGGCTGGGTTTGAACCCACCACCTCCAGTATGTGGGGCCAGGGCCCTACTCCTTTGAGCCATAGGAGCTAACCCCATTTTTTTTTTACTTCAAAATAAGATATGTGCAGTGTGCATAGGAATTTGTTCATAGTTTTTTGTTTAAAACTATAGTCTGGCCCTCAAACGGTCTGAGGGACAGTGAACTGGCCCCCTGTTTAAAAAGTTTGAGGACCCCTGTCCTAGCTAATTTAGAGACTGAGGCAAGAGGATTGCCTGAGCTCAAGAATTTCAGGTTGCTGTGAGCTATGACGCTGTTGCACTCTACCCAGGACAACCAGGTGAGACTTTGTCTCAAAAAAAACAATGATATGAAACTCTATTTTTTGTTTTCTGCATGATTTAAGAGACTAATAACATTTTTAAGGCAAAAAAAAACATCTATTGTTCTCCTTGAAGCACAAAACCTTTTGCAATATCCAAAGTTAAGTAACTCTTACTCAACACAAAGAATATCTCTCATTCCTTTCAAACCCCTGTAGCATTGAAGGCTGGACAAAACACAAATAAATGTCTTCATAAATTATCCCACCCCAGGAAGTCTGTTTTATTTTAGGTCCTTACAACAACCTAATGTGTGAGCATTATTATTCCCTCTTTAACAGATGGGGGGGCTAAGGTTTAAAGTACTGAAGAGACTTAGCTAAAGCCACTGTCACAGGTTCCCCAGGAAGCAGAGCCTGAGACAAAATTCTGTGTGCAGGACTGTCAGAAGAAAAGAGGCAGAAGCAGGACCCAGCAGCAGTAAAAACTGAGCTGCAGGGCGGTGCCTGTGGCTCAAAGGAGTGGGGCACTGGCCCCATATACCAGAGGTGGTGGGTTCAAACCCGACCCTGGCCAAAAACTGAGCTGCATGCAATCTCATTGAAGTGCTCAGTCAATGTTGGGGGCCTTCAGGAGCTGTGCTGGCCATGTGGAGTCATTCTAAGTTTGGTAGATGTACCCTGGCTTTGATCAGTCATTGATCACAGGCTGCCCCTGGAAAAGGACATGACCTTGAGCCAGGCAATTTTTTTTTTTGAGACAGAGTCTCACTCTGTCACCCTTGCTAGAGTGCTGTAGTGTCATAGCTCACAGCAACCTAATTCTTGGGCTCAAGAGATCCTCCCAGCCTCCCAAGTAGTTGGGATTACAGCTGCCCACCACAACACCCAGCTATTTTTAGAGATGGGGTCTGGCTCTTGCTCAGGCTGAGCTCCCGAGCTCTGGCAATCCACCCGCCCTGGCCTCCCAGAGTGCTAGGATTATAAGCATGAACTACTGCGCCTGGCTGAGGCAATTGTTTTTTAAGATAAGGCAATCTAGGCCCAATAACTGAGGGCCACCTCTCTCAGTTCTCCCAGCAGCTGGGCCAATAAATCTTTCATTCCCAAAGACAACACGAGGTGCAGGTCACAGTGTCTACCACAGTCACCTCACTAACAAAGGACAACACTGGAATTGTGTCCAGCTCCTCAGCTCACCTCCTTTCCTTCCCCATCAAGTCTTTATCTTCATCCCCTGACTTACCTGAAGGCCGAGAGGCCGCCCCAGAAAAGGACTCAAGCAGTCCCTAGGACTGCGGTTCTGGCTGGACCAGAGCCCAGCTGCAAGAGTGAGGACTGGACAAGAGAAGCCCAGTGGCAGAACTGGGGCTCTGCAGGGTCCAGAGAACGCAGAGCTGCTCCTGCTAACAGTCCGCCTTGGCCTCACTCACCTCTCCTGCCCTCCAACCCCAACAAACCCACCCAGGTCCCCGCTGGGATCCCAGAACCTAGAATTCACATAATCGTAGGATTTAAGCCCTGGAAATTAGTAATCTACACTGCACTCCACGGGAGTTGAGAATCAGGCAGGCACAGTGGAATCTCAAGAACATGAGCGTGTGGGATGCAAAGCTGGTGGAAGTGGAAGTGGGACGAGAGCCCGGCTCTCCTGACTCCCTGGTCCTGACACTGGGCACGGGGGTTGGTGCTGCCTTGTCAGCTACCACCTGTCACTCTCCTCTCTGCACCCCCCATACTCATCAAACAGTACCACTTCTTTCTTCCCTCTGTTCCCCTTCCCATCTTCATTCCTGCCCATTCTTCAGGTCTCCTCCCCACTAGGAAGCTTTTCCAGATGTCCCCCCCAGTTCCCACCCCACTCCCCCTTGTATTCTCCATGACACCCTGAATTGACCCATGATGCATGTTACTGCCCTAATTCACTCACTGCACAATTATTCAATGTGTGGCTCCATAACTGGATACTACAGCTGTCTTACCTACCAGCATTGGCCCCACCACCCAGGATGAATAAGCCCATGAAGAGTACATTCTGTATTGCTGTGCTCTCCAATCTTTCCATTTCTTAGCCATGGTTGTTCTGATTTCTTAGACAAATGCCAGATGCCTCAAAGTCATTTAATGAGATTTAATGAGTTTCTTCCATCCATTGCCTCCCCTCCCCCCTCCTCCTCAGCAGGCAAAGAGTGGCCAACCAATAGTGGTTTGCTGATTGATTGACAATTGCTTGCTGCCTGGGCCTTCAGAACACCCCCGCCAGGAAAGGGAGTGAGGGAATCTGTGCTTCTGCAGAAATTGAGGGGCAGGAGCATAAGAAAGTTCAGGGCTGGGCCTCCTGGCAGCAAGGAAGGAATTAGCTCAAATCACATTAACGTGGTTCTCAGGAAATGGCTGCTGAATTAGAGGCTCCAGCCACAGCAGCAGACTCTGTTTAATAGAACATTAATGCTCATTCTGAGCAATTACTTTATTTGCAATGGTTTCTTAATGTTCAGTTTCTGGAGCCCAGAGAGGAAAGGGCCTTGTGTTTCCAGTAACCAGCTCTCCACTGGTCAGGTGGAAGAATGAGCTGGGGAAATGCCCCTGGCCGGACCAGGGACCAAACTCTCTGGACAGCCTGGGGGAGACACAGGTGTTCCCCACACTGTGCCTGGCTTTCCTGACCAGCCCCCAGAGGCCCAGCTTTGATGAGCCTTCTCCAACGCTCCCTGCACAGTTACACAGCTGCCTAAAACTGGGCCCTGCAGAGTGTTCCTAACAGCCTCCAGCACCTCTCCCAGCACAACACTTATCACACTTACCATTCTGATCTTAATGGAATGTCCCTTCTTGATTATTAGCGATTAAGGTTCGTTGCAAAAATAAAGCAACGTGCAAATGCAGCCAGCAGATCACACTGCCATAGCACCTGGATGCCCTAGCTCTCCAGCGTTTTCCTGTACACAGGCACACATAAAGATAAGATGGTGCCATCCACCCTGTTTTGTGACAATAGGATGACCACACTTCACTGCAATTGTCTGTCTTCCTGGATGAGATGTAGCCTCGGGGTGAGCAGTACCCAGCCAGGCTCACTAGTGCTTGTTGGGCAGAGCAGAGACCAAGGCAGTGACTGTGCCAATTAAAGTGCCCAATTAAGTAC
Organism: Perodicticus potto; assembly: GCA_963574655.1. NCBI lineage: Eukaryota > Metazoa > Chordata > Mammalia > Primates > Lorisidae > Perodicticus > Perodicticus potto. The sequence goes on along the minus strand of CAUYRH010080394.1, from coordinate 19,581 downwards.
CCAATTAAAACTAGCTAAGGAAGGAAATAACTAAAAAGTTGTAGATGCTCAGAAATAGTTCTAGCTTCAAATGAGACTTGATTCAGTCACTCAAACCACAGTATCTAGGACCTAATCTCTATCCATCTCTCTATCTCTTCTCCTCCCAACTTGCTTGGCTCTTTGTCTTGGCCTGGAACCTTCAGGTAGACAAGATCTCCTGTTCTCACAACACGTGGCCTAGGAGAAGAGAACCAGGCATCCTTGCCACTGGTTCACTGGGCTAAGCTGGGGCACAGGCCTTTCTGTACAGCCATCCCTGTGGCCACTGGAATGGCTAGATCCATGGGCAGGGCCGAAGGAGTTAAGGAAATTTTGCCCCAAAATATGACTCTTTGGTATAAAGAATATTTTGAATTAAAGGCCATTCATGATCAGGAAACATTGAAAGAGGCCTTTTCTCTGTCTACAGAAAGCCTGAGTAACCTGATGGAGAATCAAATAGGGGCTGCTGACTTATATGCTAATAGACCTGGCCCCAGGGCCTGTCTCTCTACAAATCGATCTGTTTCCACCCATCCATCTACACACATCCCCCCAGCAACCACTTGCTGCATGTACACTTTCCACATTCTTCCCCCTCCCTTTGAAAAGGCATCTATAAAGGTCTCTGACCATCACTGAGAGTTTGGGTAATCATTCCTGTGCTTCCCACCATACGCATGGTATTTAGAAATAAACCTTTCTCTTATTAATCCACCGTAATCGTGAGTTGGACTTTCAGTGAACCAACCCAGGGAAAAGGGCAGGTTTAGCCATGATCCCTTCAGGGCCAAAGCCACCCCCACACCCCCTCACCCCTCAGCCCCAGGGAGAAAATGGGAAAGAGAAAGCAAAACACAGATATGCCCTAGCAATGAATGTCGGATAAATGGATGGACATAGAGGCTGATGGATGAAAGGAGGGATCAGCTACTGAAGGCAGCAGTGAGAGAAGCGGGGGCAGCAGGGTGTTCTCTCTGGAGAATTACATCAGGATGGTAATGCTGTCACCATGGAAATGCAGCAGCCCGGGGAGAAAGAAAGGGGCTGGGGAGGGGGCGGAGAAGGAGCTGTGCAGACTGAAGCAGGTGAAGCACATTCAGGACATTACAGCAAAAATCCACCGGTTCCTACTTCTGATGACCAAAAGGGGACACAGATGTCCCACCTCAGGCACCGTGAATCACACCCCCTTGATTCCCGCCTCCAAGAACCCACCCTGGTCCTTGTCCAGATTTTTGGATTCCCTTTTTGCCTGTGGCATTCTTAGAATAACCGCTCCACCCTCCCCTCCTCCACTTGTTTCCTGAGCTATTAGGAGTGAATTTTTTCTTCCTTCCAGACAAAGGAGCTAACTGAATAAAATGTCTTTGTTAATTTGACTAAGCAACAGCATTCAAGAATAAAGTTGTTGGACTGGTAGAACTGGTTATGAAATTCCGACTTCTCACTTAATTAGCAATTAGCAATAGCTGCTCCATCTAACCTATGTCCCCTATCTCAGAGATAAGGAGACTTTTGTGGAACACTTCCCATGGAAATTGCATTTTCTAAATGCTTGACATCTATCCGCTCATGTAGTACTCTGAACCTTGTGATACACTACAGCTTTCCAAAAATGTATGTACTTTACAGACAAATAAATGGAAATGGTATGAGGTACAGCTGGAATTTGAACCCATGGAGACCAGTGCTAGAATCTATGTTCTTGGTTGCTATAATTTCCAGTCTCTCAGTATGGACTACCCTTTCTAACATAGCCTAAATCGGTAGTAGTTTCAACCCCCCCTTTTCAGTCACTATATGATAAAAAGTCTTAAGTACAGAAAATCAATCTGAGCAGAGCTTTTCCAGTTAAAGATGGGCCCCAGAATCATAGCCTCCAGATCCTTTTCCATGACTCCTGGCCCCTTTGCAATGACTCCATAGGAAGTGTGGTTTGAAAATCTTTGTTTGTGTACAGAGGGAGGGAGGCCGAGAGTCTGGCCTGTGGGCTTCCAAGGAACTCCATCTCCAACTCACTGTGATCCTGGCACAGTCCTGTTGTTGTGCCAGAGTACTGTGTCCCCACAGACCCCCAGGGAGCCGAATCCGAGGCAAGAACAAAAGAGTTTTTATTATACAAACCCAAGTTTGGGCCCTCGGTTGCCTGGCGCAGCAGGTCACCGAAAGAGTCCCGAGGATAGGGCAGGTCAGGAATTTATGAGGTTAGGGTATGGGAACGATGGGGGCACCCCTGATTGGTTGGGGTCCTGTTACTATACCTTATTAGGATCAGCTTTGGTCAGGGGAGTTGGCGGCTGTGATTTTTATAGCTTATCCGGGAACTGAGCTGGGCTATGGTATTCAAAATTGCCACCATTGGTTAAGATGGAGCCGCCTAGGCCCTGTGCCCCATGGTCTTTCACTGTCACCTCTCAGATCTCTCCTGCAATTCACAGGGGATCAAACTCTCTCTGTTCATTCCTGGGTGCTGCTTGCTGGTTGGGCTGTGTGTGTGTTCCTCAATCTCTTCTCCTCTCTGTCCACTCCTGTCTATCAGGTATTTGAACTTAATCAAACATAGTCACTGTACCATCAGCCAAGTAGGCACACTGTATATTTGCTTTATGATGGATGGTAGAACCTACGATCTCCTTTCTAATAAACCCTACTTCTTTCTATAGACTATGGTGTCTTTTTAAAAAAAACAAAAACAAAAACAGAATCTCACTCTGTTGCCCAGGCTGGAGTACTGTGGCATCAGAGAACTCACAGCAACTTCAAACTCCTGGGTTCAAGAGATCCTCCTGCATCAGCCTCCCAAGAAGCTGGGATGGACTACTGGTGCCCAATGTGAAGACCAACTAACTTTTCTGTTTTTAGTACAGACGGGGTCTCACTCTTGCTCTGGCTGGTCTTGAACTTCTGAGCTCAAGGGATCACTCCACCTTGGTCTCCAGAGTGCTAGGATTACAGGCATGAGCCACTGCACCTAACCCATGATGTCTTATAAACACATTTACATGGGACTTAATCTGATTTTTTAAAGAGCTATAAAGCAGGTCTCCCCACAGAGATCAAAGCCCACTTCCTGCCGGTGTACACAAACTGTATTTACTTGTCAGCAGAGATAAGAAGGGCCAATATCCAAGCAAAACTAATTTCAGAGCAGCTTAGCAGACTTCTGATAAATGTCTTTTGACCGGCTCGGTTGAAATGTGTAATAGCACTGTCTTGCAGCCACCGGAAATCCATGTGCTCTGGGAGTAGCATTGTTGGGTGGTGGTGCGCTCAGATCATTTCAGAGAAATGCACCCCAGGCTGAAACAGGGAATCAGGAGTCTGATGAGGAAGGAAGGAGAATGGAACTATTAGCCAGGATAGCTTTCGAGGTAGTAATTTCTGGGTCGTGTGACACTCCCGCCTCCAAGTCAGAAAAGCAAACTCTGACCCACACCATGATGATACTGACCGCAAGATTAAGTACTTTTCCATTTAGGATCTAACTTTAAGATCAGAATCGGGGTGCCTCCTTCTAATCTGCCCATTTTCTCCTTAATGGACCATTATTATGGTAATTGGAAGGTTACGATAATTGTTTTGTGGGTACATTGTCTGGGCCAGGCACTGAATAGGTGTTTTTTTCACTAATTCATCCATCCTACAAATCTTTTGGTTGTTGAGACAGAGCCTCACTCTGTCACCTCCATAGAGGGCCACGGTATCATTCATCATAGATCACAGCAACCTCAACCCTCTTACCTCAAGTAGTTGGGACTCCAGGCACCTGCCATGGCACCAGCTAATTTCTTTTTATTTTTATTACAGATGGGGTCTCACTCTTGCTCATGCTGGTCTTGAACTCCTGAGCTCAAGGTATCTCCCACCTCGGCCTGACCCCGCCCATCCACTCCCACTTTCAGGGCTCTTCTCATCCCCTTTAAACTTATGTTAAAAAAGAGCACTTTTGTATCCATGCATGTTTGGATTGCTTTACCGATTTCAGGGAATTTAGCAACATGTGAAATACATTTTTTCAGCTTACTGCTTTCTATTTTTCCCGGTATTTTATTATGAAAATTTTCTTTTTTTTTTTTTTTTTTGAGACAGGGCCTCAAGCTGTCACCCTGGATAGAGTGCCGTGGCATCACAGCTCACAGCAACCTCCAATTCCTGGGCTCAAGCGAGTCTTCTGCGTCTGCCTCCCAAGTAGCTGGGACTACAGGTGCCTGCCACAACACCCGGCCATTTTTTGGTTGCAGCTGTCATTGTTAATTGGCGGGCCCGGGCTGGATTCGAACCCGCCAGCTCAGGTGTACATGGCTGACGCCTTAGCCCACTGAGCCACAGGCGCCGAGCCGAAAATTTTCAAAGATAGAGCAATGTTGCAAAGTGCCCACGACCTAGAGTCTCCATGTAACTAACGTCCGTCACACGTCTATCCACGCGTTCCTCCCACTGTCCTCCAACCACCCATCCTACTCTGGACGCATTTCCAAGTGCAAGTGCAGACATCAGTACACTTCACCTTTAAACACTTCAGCATGCATTTCGTCAACTAGAGGTCAGTATTTAAGGGTTTGGAGTTTTTTTTGTTTTTTTTTTATTGAGACGCAGTCTCACTTTGTTGCCCTCTGTAGAGTGAGGTGAAATCACAGCTCACAGCAACCTCAAACTCTTGGGCTCAAGCAATTCTCTTGCCTCAGCCTCTCTAGTAGCTGGGACTACAGGCACCAGCCACAACATCTGGCTATTTTTTTGTTTTCTTTTTTGTTTAGCAGGCCCTGTGCTGGATTCAAACCCACTAGCCCCAGTGCATGTGGCCAGTGCCCTAACCACTGAACTACAGGCACCCAGCCCGGGGTTTTATTTTTAAGATAAACTTTGCGAACTGAGAAATTAACAATTCTCATGAGTACAGACACTGAGTTTGGACAGGATCTGCACACATAGGTAAATGAAACCCCCATCAAGGTACGGACTGTTATCACCCCAGAAAATTCCCTCATGTTCTTTCCTAATCAGTTCCCACCTCACCCCAGAGACAGCCACTGATCTAATAGTTTTCACCACTGATAGTTTTTGTTTGTTCTAGAATTTCACATAAACAGAATCCCAGAGCATGTACATGGTATACTCTTGCTCTGATTTCTTTGGCTCGGCAAAATGTTTTTGCTCCTCATGGAAGCTATACCGTGTTATTATCAGTTTTCCTTTTTATTGTTAGTAGTATTCTTATTCTACTATATCATTAAGTCTCATTTTGTTTATCCATTCTCCTACTGGTTGTAATAATTATTTTCATTTAAAAATTTGTTCTTTAATGAATATCTGTTAGGATGCTTCTGACTTTCTCTTAAGAATCCCCTTATTGGCCAGGCGCAGTGGCTCACGCCTATAATCTTAACACTCTGGGAGGCCAAGGAGGGTGGATCCCTTGAGCTCAGGAGTTTGATACCAGCCTGAGCAAGAGCGAGACCCCACCTCTAACATTAGCCAGGCCTTGTGGAAGGCGCCTATAGTCCCAGCTACTCCAGAGGCTGAAGCAAGAGTTTGAGCCCAAGAGTTTGAGGTTGCTGTGAGCTATGACACCATCGCACTCTACCATGAGTGACAAAGTAAGGTTCTGTCTGAAAAAAAGAAAAATTCCCTCATCATCTAAGGCAAACTGGGTCTGAGTCATGGCTGTTTGGAGCCCGGCCTTTGACATCAGAAAGCTCTAGATTCTTATTTTAGTTACAACTGTTACTAACTGGGTAACCTTACCTCACCACTCTGCTCCTTACATTTTACATCTATTAACCGGCAACATAAATATCTAAAGGATGTGAGATGCTTATTAGGATGAGAATAATTCGTTTATCTCTTGGCTAAATCCTGTAGCCGCTGTTAATGAGCACCTGCTGTGTTCCAACTGTGCTAAGCCTAGAGAGACACAGGCCTTGTCCTCACAGGGGTCAGGCTGGGGGCTACAGAGACACCAAACAACTAACGGCACAATTAATTATTTAATTGCCATTGTGATCAATGCTTCGAGGGAGCTGTGACAGCTACCAAGAGCATGTGACAGGGTTCCTTGAGGAGGCTGAGAGTGGAAAGATGAGCTAGAGTTAAGTAGGAAAAGGGGCATCCTTCCAGGCAGAAGGAACCACAGCATCCCAACACTCTCTGGAGGGCAGGAGCACTGCCCAGCAGAGGAACTGTAGGAGGCCATGTAACCCAAAGGCCATGCGTGTTTATGTGTGAAGTGGTGGGGAAGGAAGGTGAGCAGAAATACAAGGAGGGTTGACCAGGCTAGGCCATGTTCCTGCCATGTGGGGCTTCACGGACTGCGATCAGAATGCTGATCTCTAAGCTCAGAGCCATAGGCAGTCAGGGATGGGGGTGCTACGAAAAGCTTCACACAAGAATGTCAGGTGGGAGTTGTTGTGTTGTTCACTATCATATCCTTAGTGCTTAGAACAGCGCCCCGAATCACTCTGTGGAAGGAAGGAGGGAGGATTTTAAGCAGAAGTCTGAGATTTCGTGTCTCACACAGTCTAGAGCTACATTGTGGAGACTGGGTGGGAGACAGCCCCGGGGAGATACCCCTCTGCTGGGGCTGCCCAAGTACCACAGACTGTGGGGCTTAAATAGCAGAACATTTATTTTCTCGCAATTCTGATCCCTGGAAATCCAAGACCGAAATGCCAGCAGGATGGGAGTCTGGTAAGGGCTCACTTCTCGGCTTGTAGATGGCAGCCTCCTGCTGTGTCTTCATGGCCTTTCCTCCTGTGCAGCCAGGAGAAAGTGAGAGCTCTGGTGTCTCCTTCACCCCATGAACATGTCAGCCTTATTGGATTAGCCTATCCTTATGATGTCATTTAACCTTCACTATGTCCTAAAAGGCCCCATCTCCAAGTAGTTAACATGTGGATTTGGAGATGGACACAGTTCAGTACATAACACAGGATGGATGCAGGGAAACCATTTAGGAGGTACTGCAGTGGAGGATGGAGATGCCAGTAGCTTGGACTAGACGTCGACAGCAAAGATGGAGGAACACTGAGCAGAAAGGCCTACCAAGCCAGGCGTGGTGGCCCACACCTGTAATCCTAGAACTCTGGGAGGCAGAGGCTGGTGGATTGTTTGAGCTCACAAGGTCAAGACCGGCCTGAGCAAAAGCAAGACCCCATCTAAAAAACTAGCCGGGTGGGCTAGTTGTGGCAGGCGCCTGTACTCCCAGTTACTTGGGAGGCTGAGGCAAGAGGATGGCTCAGGGTGCAAGCGTTTGAGGTTGCTGAGCTGTGGGTATGACACCATGACACTCTACCCAAGATGACAGAGGGAGACTCTGTCAAGGAAAAGAGAAAGGAAAGGGGAGGAGAAAGGAGAGGAGAGAGGGGAGAGAAGGAGAGGAAAGGGAAGGAAAAAGAGAAGCCTACTGGACTCAGTGGGGACTGCCCGGGGAAACAGGAGGAAGAAGAGGTGTCAAGGATAATTCCCAAGATACGTCTACTTCATAACCCCTGAACCCTGCGAATGTGAACTTATTTGGAAAAAGGGTCTTTGCAAATGTAATCAAATTGAGGATCTCAAGATGAGATCATCCGGGATCATCCAGGAGGGTCTTACAACCAAAGATAAATCTCCTTATAAAAGACAAGAGGAGAAGGCACAGGCGCAGAAAAGGGGAATGAAAGGAATTGTAGTGATGTGGCCACCAGAAGCCACCAGAAGCTGGAAAAGGCAAGAAAGGATTCTTCCCTAGAGCCTTCAGAGGGCCAGTGGCCCTGCTGACATCTTGACTTTGGATTTCTGGCCTCCGGAGCTGAGAAAGAATTAATTTCTCTAGTTTTGAGCCCCAGAGTTTGTGGTCATTTGCTAAGACAGCCCTAGGCAGCCAGCACAAAGAGCAAGTGGCTGGGTGACAGCGTCCTTCCTGGAGGGGCGTCCTGGGGGCTCAGGGCTTGTGGAATAGGAGGAAGAGTGGAGTTCAGATTTAGAAATGTAGGATGTGTGATGGCTTTGAGATGTCAGGAGATGAAAGCGTAGCAGACGGGCTTACAGTAAATACTCAACAATCAATAGCTATTATCATTATTTGCTTTCGGGATACTCCTATATTAGAAGTGATTGCTCCGCTCAAGCACATCTGATTTTCCCGGCGTCTTGGGGCAGGAACCAGTTTTAACTTCTGCCAGCAGCCCAGCAAACCTCTGCGCTCTTCCCTTTGGACCTACCCACCCCTGTTTGCACATAAATATTTCCCGGAACAAAGTTCTATTTGAATCTCTTCAGCGCCTTTGGACTAAGAGCAGGTGCGAAGTTCTATTTGTACTTCTTCACCTCAGGCTGATCAGGCCGATACCAACTTCACCCCCACCCAGAAAGTGCACATCGCAACCGTCCGGGGAGAGCTGGCGGGGGCGGGGGAGAAGCGCCCACTGGGCTCATTCGCAGCTGAAGTTCGCCATCTTGTGGACGCACGCAGTCCTAACAGCCTCGTCCTAAACAGAAAGTCAAAATCACAGAGATGGCCTCTTCTAATTGGCGCTAGAAGTTAAGGACGTGGATGGAGAATCTTTCTGGTCTTCAAAGCAGCTAAGAGAGAAGTACATTGGTGGCAAAGCAGGCCCTGAAGGATTGACCCTTCAGCCTTTGGAGAATTGAGATCCTGGTCTGCAGATGACCCCGCCTGCCGTCTCCAGTTTGGAAAGGATGGCACCTAATTCACTCAAGGGGGAGATAGCCGGTGCCTGCAATCCCCGACCCCAGGTGCAGACCGATAGCAGTCTGAAACCTGTTAGGAACCCGTCTGCACAGCAGGTGAGCACAGGGCAAGCGAGGGAAGATTCATCTGTATTTACAGCCGCACCCATTGCTCTCATCACCGTCTGAGCTTCCTGCAGATCAGTAACAGCATCAGATTCTCATAGGAGCTGAACCCTACTGTGAACTGCACATGGGAGGGAGGATCTAAAGTCTGATAATCTGAGGTGGAGACATAATACACCTGAATCATCTCCAAACCACCCATTCGCCCCCTCCTATCTGGGGAAAAATTGTCTTCTATGACACCCATACCCTGTGCCAAAACGGTTGGGGACCTCTGGCCTCCTCCTCTTGTTACTTTGTAAATGGGAGGCCTCGCCGTGAGGTTAAAGACATCTAATTTCTGACTCACTTATTTCTCAACTAATATATTTAGAAGCTGGTCTATGCCTGTTTCTGTAGCCATTTTTATCTACCTAATAGTAGATAAATGGATTAATAATGATCTATTATTTTCTACCTAATGGATTTCTTGTGTGCACAGAATAAGTTAATATAGACAAAGCATTTAGAATACCGCCTACACCAGTAAACTCAAGACAGGCTAACTGTTCCACCCTCCACCATCAAACCCATTGTTCTTACAGCATTTAAATGTATTCCAGCCATAGCCCACCGCTGCCACTGCTTGTCAGGGCCCAGGACTGGCCAGGTCTCGGGCCTGGCTTAACTAGGTTCCAGATGCAGACCGCTAAGTTACCTGGCTCAGGAACAATTTCTCTTAGGTGCCTGAGGGCTATCTACTTTAGCTGGAGAGAGAGAGAGAGAGTCTTAGAGAGAGTAAAGCAGTCTTCTTAGAAACACAGATCTTAGTCTTTAGCAGAGCTTGGTGATCTTCAGCAGAGAGACGCCGTGCTGGCATTCTGCAGGCAGGAGAGGAGACAGAGTCAGAGTAAGTGAGTCCGTGATAGAATGCGCATGCTCCCAACTGCCTTCTCCTCCAGTCTAATATAAGGTTGATCTCATGCCTCTCAACACCACAGGTGTAGAGCCTGCCAGTTCACCTCTCTCATCTCGTGAGCTCTCATGCTTGTTAGGAGAGCTAAATCCCTCTCCATGCCCTTTTCAGCAAGGTGTTCATTCCATTATTGAGCTATGCGGGTATTTCTTATAACTCTCACTCCTCCTAGCCATAGGCTATACGGGCTGCTACACATTCCCCACTCACAGTGCAATGGAGTTGATATCCAGGTACGTCTGGTGCTACAGAAAAGAAATAAAAGTATAAGTTATAATCCTTACCTCCTGCAATCTGCAGCATAGTGCAGAGGCATGAACAATACATGTTCCCATGGAACAATTAGTGTAAGGTACAACCTAAGTGCTATAAAAGGGGGAAAAGGCAAAAGAATAAGGAGAAGCAGGAGAAGAGCATTCTCATTCTGCCCTGAGGAGAGCAGGGAGGTCACCTGAGGCCAGGTAAACTACTGACGAAGGCTGACACTGTGGGGATGCTGTGCAAGGCACAGGCTGCAAGGAGAAAGGTCCGCCACACCTTGGTGAGCTGACCTACCTCCTACAGCCTGTTCACAGCCATGTAGGCTTGAAAACTTGACTTTGCCGTCGCAGGGGGAGGGGACGCATTTTTCCTTCCCCCCACACAGCCCCATTGGTTTTATCTCCTCTCTGTGGTGCTCACTCGCGCTTCTCACTCTCCATAGCCACTGCTATCCTGCTAGCCCTTGTGTCATCTCTCTCCTGATCTGCTGCAAGCACCCCACGACCAGTCCTGGCTTCTCCTCTGGGCTCTCCCCAACAGGTCCCCCACGCGGCAGCCCAAGCACACCTCCCATCTTGCGCTCTCTGCTTGGTGCTCCAGGGGCTCTTCAGGATGCTCAGGATGCAACCAGACTCCTTCCCTGCACCTGCCGCTTGCTTCCTGCCACACCGCCAAACCTGCAGGATCCGGGCCTCCTTGCACACACATCTCTCCTCAGCCTTAAGCACTGGTCCCCGACATCTTCACCCACCCTCACCTATTTATTTTTCAGGGCACACCTTAAATCCACCTCCACAGGAAGTTTCTGGAACCCCTTGAAAGAGGTCAGATGCTCCAGCTTCACACATTCCCAGAGCATCCCTCACTTGCCCTTCGGGGCACTCACCATGACTGCCAGCCATCGGTGCCTGCCAATTCGTGTCATTAATGTTTAGTCTGTAAGCTCTACAGAGGCAAAGGCTGGGTGCTCTTGGCCACATCCACAGTTATTAGCATAGTGCCCGACACATAGTATGTCCAGAATAAATAATCAGTAAAGGGGTGAAATAAATTGCTCAACAAGTGTTTTGCACCTATGGTGAATACAGAGCAGACAGAAATCCACGTGGAGGGTGCATTGAACTGTATTCTAAGGGGACATTTGAGGAACATTATTTGAACCAGGTGTTTTTTATTGTCAATCAATATTTAAGCTGTAAGATTTTCACAGTACGAGCTGATTTTGTCCATAGTAAAAACCTGAGACATTCATAGAGAACAGATGGGGTTCGTGGAAACAAATCAGTCCTCGCTATGGTGAGCTGCATTTCGGATTTCAGATACTTGAGAAGAAGCTCATTTAGTCCAGAGTAGAATCCTTCCACATTCCCACTCCAAACCCTTCCTCTCCCCAATGCTTCTCACTCACAGGATCTGGAGGAGCATGGCCTGGCCCTAATCCTACTCACAATGGAGTTGGGTTCTTCTGCCACCTGCCTATTCCTGGGACAGAGTGGGGAGGGATGTGGTCGGCCCCAAAGACCACACGTACCCAATATTGATACTGATTCTAGAAGAAAAGGGAATGAACCCTGCTCAGGCAAAACCAACAGATAACCACCACAATGACCTTGAAGGTCCCAAACAACAGTGACAATTACACACATAAAACTTCGTGGTGGTTACAGGGCACATTTTCATAACATTCTTTTCATTCTAAGTATTACAATCATTCTCTGTATTACTTTGCAAGGACTGCCCTAACGAAGTACCACGGACTAGGTGGCTTACGTGGCAGAAATTAATTCTCTGACAATCCTGGAGGTGCCGTCAGGGTCCATTCCCTCTGAGGCCTCTGTGCTGGGCTTGGGGGTGGTCGTGTCCTCCCCGCGTCCTCACAGTCTTCTCTCTAACTGTCTGTGTCCTAATCACCTCAACAACAGCCACCTTGGATTAAGACCCACTCTAATTATCTCATTCCGACTTAATCACCTCTTTAAAGACCCTGTCTACATACAGTCCCATTCTGAGTGGTGGGGGTTAGGGTTTCAACACATTGCAGGCACAACGGCTCACGCCTGTAATCCTAACCCTCTGGGAGGCCGAAGATGATGGATTGCCTGACTTCAGGAGTTGGAGATCAGCCTTAGCAAGAGCAAGACCCTGTCTCTAAAAAATAGCCAGACATTCCGGCAGGCACCTGTATGTATTCCCAGCTACTTGGGAGGCTGAGGCAGGAGGACCGCTTGAGCGCAGGAGTTTGAGGTTGCTGTGAGCTATGACGCCATAGCACTCTACCCAGAGGGACAAAGTGAGACTCTGTCTCAAAAAATAAATATAAACAAATAAACAAATTATGAAGGGGGCACAATACAGCCCCTAACACTCTCTCTGCTTTCTTTCCATTTGAGGAACAGAACATTGATGGTGGTCTTAGCTTGTTCCCGATCTCAGAACTGATTTAGAATCAGAACTTTAGCCAGTGGCAGGCCCTGCCGTCTTCACCACACCTCTGTTAACGCGTGTGTCCACCCCCTTCCTGAGTCCTCTCAGGATATCTTCCTTCAGAGCTCTGGCACCAAACGCTGGGCACACCGGCAGACGTTGTCCTCATAATAAGTATTTCTTGAAAGGAATGAAATTGAAAAAAAAAAATTTTTTTTAAATCCTCTCCTAAACAGTTTTCAGAGATTTAGCCAAAAGAAAAGGAGGACAGGCACACAGGCTCATGATTTGAAGTGATAAAGACTCTTTAGAACAGCAAACATGATGAAGCCTATGGATGTGCAAATGAGCCTGGGGAAGAACTAATCAGAAGGGTAAATTACCAAACAGAAAAAGACAAAAACAAGCGAGGGGAGAACAGTGCATATTGCAGTGTGTTTAGTTCATAAGAAATTCATGAGCAATTTTGGAAATTTTGTTGGTTTTGGCGGTTGGAGAGAATGGTAAATATGTATAATATGTAAATACCTTTTATAATAAAAGCCCATGAAGATAAACGAGCCTGTCTGCGGAAAAGCTGTGAGCTGGATAAGATGTTAATGTAACTGTCGTCACTCTAGAAATTACCATAATGCTTACAGGGATTTGAAAGTTCCTGAGCTTTGGAAAGAAACGCGTAAATACTAACCAGAAAACGCACGCGCGCGCGCGCACACACACACCTCTTTATTTATCTATCTATTTTTCTGTTCCTTTCTTTCTTTTCTCCTTTTTCTTTTTTAAAGTTAGAAAGGTAGCCTTAGTGAAAACGGGCTTTGGAGTTATGCGACCTTGGGCAAGTCATTCAGTCCCTTCTAAGAACTCACTTTCCCCACCTGCGAAGGACCCGGCAGGGACAGCGCAGGAGGGACTCTGTCCACGCCGCCGCCCGGCTCCGCACGCCCCGCCCCGCGGCCACTGGAGGGCGCTGGCGACCCGGCGGGGCGGGGCTTCTCGGGTCGCTCCCCGCCCCGCTCCCCGCGCTCCGCCCCGCGCTCTCCCCGCAGATGGCGCCGGCCGCGCGGCCCTGGGCGCGGGCCCTGTGGCGGGCCTGCAACTGGCTCATGGCGGCCTTCTTCGCGCTGGCGGCCTTGGTGCAGGTCAGGCGGGCCGCGGGGGCGGGCGGGGACGCGCGGGGCTCCGGGCCCTGGGCTGCGAGCTCCGCCACTAGTTGGAGCGTGCAGTGTGCACCTACAAGCCCGCGGAGTCGCAAGGGCGTTCACTTTACGAGGAGGACGGGAATTGAGGCTTATTCTTGGGGGACCCCCCTGCTCAGACACAGACGCGTTCATGGCAGCAAGCCACACGCCCGCGAACGTGATGCGACCGCCTGTCTAGTGCTCGGTCTGTGTTTAGACGCCCCAGGGCGCTGGTGCAGCGCCGGTCACTTTGAAGGGGACCTTGGCACCTTTCTTAACATTAACCCCGTGGATGAGACTGAACACAATTCAGGGTCTGGAATGAGGAAGCCGGACAGAACCTTTCCAGCATAATTATCCTTTCCGGTCTGCCTGGGGACCCCTTCATAAGCATTGCCCGCATTTCTTGAGAGTGGAAGGTTCTTAAAATACCCCTTCCAGGTTGGACGTGTCCTCTTCAGAGCTCCTGTGCAGTTCTTTTTAAAAGAATGCGGCTGTAAGTTAAGACCATCTGTTGTGTTCAGCCAGAAATCCCCTCAACCCAGCCTAGACTGCTAGACTGTGCCTTGCTCAGATTTTGTATCCGTGTCTATGCAGTGTCTGGCACTGAACAAATGAGTTAAAAAGCAGACCAAATATAGGAACGGAGCAGGACCGGGTGTCTGCTAATGCCGTGACGTTTTGGCACTTCCAGGTAAATGATCCAGATGCCGAGCTGTGGGTGGTGAGTATGAGCTGCTTTTGACACTTTCCTCCTTTTGGAAGAACTGTGGGACAGGCAAAACACAACAGCTGTCTCTATTTGCCCCTCCTCCTTACTTTATTGACTTAAAAACTTAGAAGTCAAACCCTTTGTAAGCTCTTTTTTTCCTAAAAGAGGATCAGAGTGATAATGCAACGCGTGGTGTGTAAATTCCAAACTTTGTAGAAACAGAGGTCTTTCCCCAGCATTCCCTTTAAATAGATGGCGGAGCTGAGGACCTAGAGACCACTCAGGATCAAATGAACCATTTCCTTAGGAGTGTCTAGCCAGAAACTCCAGCAAACTTTTGATTGGGAAATGCCAGGCCTAAAAGTTCTGTGGTTCTGCTGATTAAGTGAGTTATATTTATAGAAGTAATTAAATCCCTTAAATCTACAGTATTCATTTAACCAATGCTCTGATTTGAACAATTAGAGCAGTGATTTTTCAGCCGTGCACACTGGTAGCCCGTGAGAGGATCTCAGGTGTGCTTCAAAAATTTTAAAGATCATTAATTAAATTATTTTCGAAAAAAGTTCAAAGCACAGTGTTTTTTTACTATATTTTCAATCAACGTAATTTAAGTGTGCCATGCAAGTTTAACTATAGATTCAAGTGTGCTGTGAGATAAAAAAAAAAAAAAAAAAGATTGAAAAATACTGCATTAGAGAAATGCATGTCTCATATGTTTTGCCAAATATTTGAATTTTGTCCTGATTTTTTTTTTTTTTTGGTAGAGTCTCACTTTATCACCCTCAGTAGAGTGCCATGGCGTCACACAGCTCACAGCAACCTCCAACTCCTGGGCTTAGGCGATTCTCTTGCCTCAGACTCCGGAGTAGCTGGGATCACAAGCACTTGCCACAACGCCCGGCTATTTTTTCGTTGTAGTTTGGCCAGGGCTGGGTTTGAACACGTCCCCCTCGGTGTATGGGGCCGGCGCCCTACTGACTGAGCCACAGGCGCTGCCCCTGGCCTGATTCTTTCAATACAGATACACAAGACTGTCCAATATCCCTGAGATGATTCTTATCCTTTAGAATAATGTTCACCATGTGAGCAACACATATGGAAGCGTTTGAAATTATAATGCCAAATTCTAGTCTGTTTCTTTAGTACAGTAAAACCTCATTCTGATAGTGCTTATTATCCAGATACATATGCCTCTGGATCAAATCAAATTGCCTTTTTCTTGAGACTCTGACCTATATCTCAAGTTCTAAATATTATTTCCCCACAGACCGGCCTCAGATATCTAGCTTAATGTTGAATTTCCAAAAGACTGCTGGATATACCCACCTGTACATTGCACTGCTCCTCAGGCAGGCCCAAGATCCTTCCTGGTATCCTTCCCTGCCTACCCACTCCTCTACCTGACTTGCCCATTTCTGTTATCAGCAGAATCATTCTCTGAGTCTTTATCGCTCAAAACCTCAGTCCTCTTTAATGTCTCTCTGTTCCTTAACCAGCGCCTTTAAGTGAGATCCCTTCAAAAGACAAAATAAGTTTGAGCAGAGGCTAAGGTGAGAGAATCACTTGAGCCCAGGAGTGTGAAGCCAGCCTGGGCTGGACCCCTGTCTTTAATTAATTAAACTACAATCTAGGTTTAATGCTTATCTGTGCAATCTCTGTACATTTCACCTTTAATGTCATGTTCAAATAATATAATATGAACAATAGGCCTTACGTCCCCACAGACATCCTCTCTCATTCCCACTCCGCCTTTCGCTGCCTCCCACATGGACCCCTGAAACAGCTTCTCAGCTTTTCTGTCCATCTCACATCTCTTCTGCTCCTAAAACACTTTCTGTATGTTACTTTCTGCTTCAAAAACTTTTGTTACTTCCCAAGATCTCTTAAGTTGAAATTCCCAACTTGGATTCAAAGCCAACCGCATTATGGCTCCATTCTATCTTCCCAGCTTGGTTGTTGAAACCTAATCCATCAATAATCGTTAATGTGCCTTGCCTCTAGAATGCCTGTGCGTCATACTCTAGCCAAATTTTAAGGACTATCTCAAATGCTGTCTCACCCGCAAAGATCTTTCTGCCTCTTTCCTGTAGGTTTCCACAATTCTTCCTTTGAACCTTTTGATAGCACTAACACATTTGGCCTTATGTTGGAGTTGGGTGCCAGCTCCCTGGAGAACAAGGGCCAATCTGTCTTCTTGTTAGCCTTTAGGCAACCTAATCGAGTGCCTCCCTGATAGAAATCCTTCCTGCGGCTCAGCTCCTGTAGCTCAGCGGCTAGGGTGCCAGCCATATACACCGGAGCTGGCGGGTTCGAACCCCGCCTGGGCCTGCCAAACAACAATGACAATTACAACAACAACAAAAAATAGCAAGGCATTGTGGCGGACACCTATAATCCCAGCTACTTGGGAGGCTGAGGCAAGAGAATCGCTTAAGTCCAAGAGTTTGAGGTTGCTGTGAGCTGTAACCCCATGGCACTCTACCGAGGGTAACATAGTGTATTGACTCTTAAATGAATGGGTGAGGGGATGAAGACATACTAGGTTACTGGGTCTTGGGACCTGGTCTGTATGCAACTCATTTTCATGTTCCCCACCTCACCTTGCAATTAGACGTGGTAAGTGCCACAAAAGCAGAGACTACCACTTCCTTAGTCATTTCTGAAACTGGAGGGTGTATTGGAGCACACCAGCCACTCATCTCACCTTTCTTTACTTCCTGGACACCTTTGAACATCTCCTATATTAGACACCATTCTTAAGCCACATTATTTCATCTCTTTTTGCTAACAGGTGATGTACACGATACCTGCAGTACTGACTCTGCTTGTCGGATTTAATCCTCTTGTCACAGGTATAAACTTTGCATTTTGAATGGAGATACAAAAATCAGATTTCCTTATAACAAAGAGAGTCTGTCCTCCTGACTCCCAGGAAGAAAATGGGGCTCCTTAGGCCTTTCTGTTCATTTATGATAATAAGAGGGGACAATTCTAATTTAGCCTATTCTTAACCATCTTCTGAAAAACATGAGGGTCTTTTCTACTAAGCCCTTCTTTACCATTGTAGAACCAAAGATCTCTGATACTGATGTGAAATCGTGGTTATGCAGTTTAACCCATGAGAGAGAAGGATTTCTTTCACTTGCATTGATTTCTTAAGCCACCATACTAACAATCTAAGTGTTAATCTTGTGTCCCCTTACTCAGTGGCAATCAATGCCTATTTTACATTTTCTCTTTATAACCTAGTTCAACTCATTTTTGTACACTTCTTTCTTAGAGTAACACCATTCCAGTTAATCATTTTCTTATTTTGGATTTATTCAATACCTGTGTATGTAAACCAGTACTCAAATGTATTCTAGAAATCGTTTATAATGCCCGTAACAAATATCTAGATTTTTCATTAATATGTGTTGCTTTTCCTAATGTCCCTATGTATTATCAAGGTATTTACAATAATGTATTGCCTGTTTCTATATAGGTTTTCCCCTTCTAGGTTGTGCAAGGGGGATCATGGTTTAAAAGCAAGATCATGGTTTGTGCATCTTTGCATAAGCTTAGCCTACATTTATGTCAATCTGAGCTGCTATAACAAAAATATCATAGGCTCGGTAGCTCATAAACAACAGAAATTGATTTCTCTTAGTCTTGGAAGCTGGAAAGTCCAAGATCAAGATGCCAGAAGATTCAGTGTCTGGTGAGGGCCTATACCTGGTTTGTGGGTATTGTCCTCCCTCTGTGACCTTACATGGTGCAAGGGGCAAAGTAGCTTTCTCAGATCTCTTTTATAAGGGCACTAATCTCATTCATGAGGGCGCCACCCTCATGAACTAACTATCTCCCAAAGACCCCACCTCCCAATACCACCACCTTGTGGGTTAGGATTTCAACGTGTGGATTTGAGGGGACGCAAATATTCAGTTCATAACTATATGGCCAGGCACATAGTAGGTACTTAATGCTTGCCAAAGAAATGAGTGGCTGTAAAACAGGATTTGCTATATATTCTGTAACCTGCTTCTTGGACATCTCACATGTACATCCCAGGTGTGTATACATGTAAAAAACATCTACTTAAGATAGTTTGTATAGCTCACAGGCTGTCTAGCTCAATGCTGGACAAAATATAGCTGCTTCACTTTTTATGGCCCTAAAAACCTCTCAACCAACTTTAAGTTAGGCAGTTTTATACTATAAAACAGTGTCTTAGAAAAACATACATTTTTATTGGTTATTAACATTTTCTTATTGGAACTATTCATTCTGATAAATTATTTTTCATTTTCTCTAAAATAGCTCTTAGTAGCTTGAACATTCTCAGGGGCCTTAGAATAAAAAGCAACAATTCCTACCTAGGTGGAGAAAATTCTAGCTCCCTAGATGCCTGTGTTGCTCATAAGCCCCTAGAAATCTTGTCTGTGTCTTTAAGGTGGATCAGTTAGGGCTGCTTGAGTTACAAACTGGGGGAAAAAAAACCCTCAACTCAAATGTGCAGTGAGCTAAAAGAGAAACAAGTTGGTAAGTTTACAGGAAGGGCTGGGGAGGTGCTGGCTTCAGGCTCTGGTGGTCTCTGAACTTCACCCCTGGCTCTGCAAGGCAGCCAGGCAGCTCCCAGTTCACTTCTTCACCACGCCGAGTCCAACAGGAATTAGGCTCTGTTTCTTCACTCCACCAACACATGAGAATTAAATGGTGGGCCCTGAACTATGTGTTTGCCCTAAGCCAAATCACTGTGGCCGACGGGATGAATGCATTGATGACCTTGTAAGGTCCAGTTTGCCAGGACACAGAGACTGAGGGTGGGAAGGGTGGATTCCCAAAGAAAATGAGGGTAGTCGTCACAGGAAGAGGAGATTATGTTTATAATTGGTGCTATGACCTCTGTGTTGTCCCTCAAAAAAAAAAGGTTTTCCGGATCCTTTTTCTGAACGCAGACTGGCAGAACGGGTGCAGAGATCATTTTCCTGCGGGATGTGATTCCATTACAAACAGCATCGGGATGTCTATTTTTAGGTAACATTATTTGGAAGAGCATCTCTGCGATACACATATTCTTTTGTGTGGTGTGGGCTTTTGGCTTGGCGTACCACCTCCTGCTTCACACACAGCAGCACATCTTACATGAGGAAGAAGGCAGGTGAGCAGTGACTTTTTGCCTCTTGGAAGGGGGGAATTGAACTGAGAAATCTTGCATTCCTTTATAAGACTGTACCTGTGTAGAGTGA
>CAUYRH010080392.1:0-11680 GCA_963574655.1 Perodicticus potto | reverse complement strand
ACACAGCATCTCTTACAGCTTGCCTTAGTTTCCTCTGTTCTTTTCGGTACTTCTTGAGAGTGCTTTGTTGTTTAAATTGTTTATTTTTTAGCTTGTTTTCAAGCTTGACTTTACTAGTTTTTAGCAACTTGCGAAAGCTTGTTTCTTATTTCTTTGCCTTCATCCTCACACCTGAAAGGAAACCCGACTTGACGAGAACACCAGTTGCAGGATAATCCAGGTATCTGAGAAAATTATACACGTGCCCAAGCCCCGCTACTTGGCGAGCCCCTTCTGTCCATTTTTAAATTGGATTCTTTGTTTTCTTACTGTAGAGTTTTGGGAGTTCTTTATATATTTAGGAGTCTTTTGTCAGATATGTGACTTGCAATTTTTCCCAAGTCTGCAGCTAATCTTTTCAGTCTCTTAAAAGTGTCTTTCACGAAGCATAAGGCGAAAATCTTGATAAAGTCCAATTTATTAATTTTTTCTTTTACAGGTTGTCTTAGAACTCTTTGCCTAACCTTAGGGCACAAAAATTTTCTATTAAAAGTTTTAGACTTATATTTTTACATTTAAGCCTGTGGTACCTTTGGAGTTAATCTGGTACAGATTATGAGGTCTAGAATGAACTTCATGTCTTTGCATAGGGATATCAATTGTTACAGTACCATCTGTTGAAAAGAACACCCTTTCTCCATTTGATTGCCCTTACTTCTGTCAAAAATCAGTGACTATATTTGCATGAACCTGCTCATGGAGCCTCTGTCTTGCTCCGCTGATCTGTGTGTCTGTCCTTTCTTTGTTCTTTTACTATGTTCTCCTGATTACAGTTAAGTTTTAGTAATTTTAATACTTAGGTTGGTTCGTCCAACTTATTTATAAAAATTGTTTTAGCTATTCTAGTTGTGTTGCCTTTCTGTGTAAATTTGAGGATTATCTTTTTTATTAAAAATCCTGTTGGAATTTGGATAGAAATGGCATCAAATATCTAGATCAATTTGGGTAGAATTGACACTTTTGCTTTGTTGAGTCTTCCAATCCATAAAAATGGATTAGAAGTGTCCAATTCTAATGGATTAAAAATATCTTAGTATGCTTAGACTGCTCTGACAAAATACCTTTGACTGTGTGGCTTTAACAACAGAAATTAATTTCCCACAATTCTGGAGACTAGATTTCCAAGATCCAGGTGCCAGAAGGGGTAGTGTCTGGTAAGGGCTATCCCCTTGGGTTCCAGATGGCCATCTTCTCATTGGGTCCTTCAGTGGCCTCTTTCTTATATGTGTGAGGAGAGAGACAGAGAGTGTGCACATGGGGGACACCTCTAGCATCTCGTATAAGGACACTAATCTTACTGGACCAGGGCCCCACCCTTAAGACCTAATTTAACTTAATTACTTCCTTAGTGGCTCCTATCTCCAAATACAGCCACTTTGGGCGTTAGGCCTTTGATACATAAATGTGGGGGAGGAACACATTTATCCTTAACACCTAATATGTCGCTTGTTTAGATTTTCTTTAATTTCTTTATCAGTATTTTGTTTTCAGCATATGAATCCTACACATATTTTGCTACATTTATACCTATTTCATTTTTGCAGCTATTGTAAATGGCACCATATTTCTAAACCTCAGTTTTCAATGTTCATTGTGGTATAGAGAAACAAGACAGATTCTTGTGAGGTGGCCTTGTATCAGAAGGCCTTGCTAAACTCACGTATTAATTTGTTTTTTTTCTCTGTAGATCCTCACAGAATAGGAACCGTTTTATTTCTTCCTTTCTGTTCTATATGTCTTTCACTTCTTTTTCTTACCAATTGCACTGGCTAAAACTTCCTGATATTGAACAGGATGAGTGAGAGTAACTATATCCTTGCCTTGATCAAAATTTTATCTTGAAAACACTCAGCTTGCATCATTAAATATGTTACCTGTAGGTTTTTCATAGATGCGTTTTATCAGTTTGAAGAAGTTTTTTGTTTGTTTGTTTTGGCCAGGGCTGGGTTTGAACCCGCCACCTCCAGCATACGGGGCTGGTGCCCTACTCCTTTGAGCCACAAGCGCTGCCCAGTTTGAGGACGTTTTTATCTTGATGATTTTTAAAAATGTTTTTCTGCATCAATTCATGTGATCACATGTTACTTCTCCAGAATTTTAACCTGGTGGACTGTGTGGCTAGGGTTTCAGACATGACCCGGCTTGCATCTCTGGGTTAAACCCCACTTAGTAGTGGTGTGTTATCCTTTTTCTATGTTGTCAGATGCTATTTACTGATATGTTGTTGATAATTTTTGTGTCCATCTTCATGAGGGAATTTGGTCTTTTCTTTTCTTTTGCAGTTTTTGGCCAGGGCTGGGCCCAAACCTGCCACCTTTGGCATATGGGACCAGCGCCCTACTCCTTTGAGCCACAGGCGCTGCCTGGGAATTTGGTCTTTAATTGTCCTTTCTTGTACTCTCATTGTCTGGTTTTGGTATCAAAGTAATGGCCTCTGTCTTGTAAAATGAGCTGGGAAGTGCACTCTGATCTTCCACTTTCTGAATGGGGAGATACATAACTTGCAGGTTGCATTTTTAAATGTTTGGTTATTTGAATATCTTTAGTACTTCATTATAATTGTAATTTTTGTTTTTGAGGATGGTGATCTTTGTGACATTTTTTGAAATCTTGCTACAGAAAATTTTATTTGTTGATGTTTAAAGAGTTTCTGTTCGTTAGTGATTTAATAATAACAGTACCAGCAGCAGCTACAACATAGGGGCACCTAACATGTGCCCTTTCCACACCTAACCTACAACCTTTATAACAACGCTGCCAGGTTAAGAAGTTTCTTTTCATTTTATAGTTGAACAAAACTGAGACTTGAAGGGATTAAATATCTTTCTCAAGGTCACCTTGATAATAAAGGGAGGAATCAACAGGCCAACCTCCATCTGGCTTTAATGCTTATGCTCTTTCCATGACAACTTTCACACATTTGGCTCATATGACTTCAACATACAGAACTTTACTAATTATCATAGCTCAGTCTATGAAATTACCTATTAAAATAATCAATGTGAAAACATTTTGCATCATGGACAGGTAACTGTTTTCTCCCAGCTGTATGCCTTATCTGGGAACATTTTTCCCCCCCCGTGACTAGGAAAGACAGATTATGATACTTTGGCTAATGATCCACCCCCAGTTTTAGATAATAATACACTAAATAATACACTAGTTTGGAGCTACTATAGAAAATTTAGTTATATTTATTTGATGATTCTACCTGTCTTTTGTTTCAGATGGTATTTTATTTGTTATAGTCTAGTGTCTCTTGAGCTTCTTTGTTAAGTTGGGATTGTATAATGATGGCAATGGTCTAGTGTTATAGTTTTTCTTGGATCAGAGAGCTCAGTAAAGAATGGTTGGTATACATGTGTATTTACTTTTGATGCTGTTAAGTCCTAGGACTCAACGAGTGGATGTTTTGTAATATCTACTGTATTTGTCAAGTAAATGGTGCTACCAAGAGTGACCCACTTGCTGTTATGCTGGGTGTTCAAGCTCCAAGAGGGACCACTGACATGCTACAACTGCACACCTTGTGAATTCTGTGTTTTCCAGGAACTTTGAGTTATGTAGTAGAGATGGTCTATCCAGACACTTAGATACCATGCATCAATTTTATTTTGCCAGTGGTAATTGAAAAATGGCCCACTTATCATGGGGCATATATTTGAATGAATCATCTGTATATGTTCCACCCTATTGAAAAATAATGTTTTCAATATTAAGAAGGAAAACACATCTAGCATTTGTTGAGTGTGTACTATAAAGAGTTACTGTGTGTGTATTAATTTTTAATAAGCCTCTCCACTGGTCAGAAAGGTAGATACTTTTAACATGTTATTTTATGGGATTTGAACCCAGAGACACTAAGTAGTTCATGTACGGGCATATAGATATTCTGTTCAAACTGTGCAGCTCTGAATCCCATAAGGGCTTCCGGCCAGTATCCGTTCCATCATCCTATCCCCAGGCTGATTGTCATCCATCATGGATCTCTGGACAATTAGTCTTTTCCAGTTACAGCAGAGCCTCTGTAGCTGACCACCTCCCTAAATTCACTCATCCTCAAGGTGACCTAATGTCCACAGACTGGACATGTACCACATGTGCTTGACAGAAGGTCCTGTGGTGAGCACCCCATATACTAACCGTTCGTCACAGCCCCTGGGTGTTCTACTTACAGGGGTTCTACTGCACTTAGCACTTGACTCACAGTTTTGCTTCTACTCCATAATAATAATAACCAAAAAAGCCCAAATAGTGTCAGGATTGACAGTACAGGTTTTATAGCCAGACTATCTGTGTTAAACTCCAGTTCTGCTGTTTATTAATTGAACAAGTTTGTACCAATTATTTAATTCCTCTGTGTCTCAGTTTTCTTATTCAATATGTAGAATTTGTGAGGAAATGATAATAACCCTCAGCTCAGGAGGCTGCTATGAGGACCGAGTTGTTATTTGTAAAGATCTCGGAATAGTGCCTAGTACATTCTGAGTACTATACATATCTGTTTGTCAAATGAGTGACATTAATCTGTCAATTCTTGTGTATCAGACACTTTGCCAAGTACTACAGATACATCAGTCACCACATGGATGGCTTGGCGCCCGTGGCCCAGTAGTTACAGCACCAGCCACATATACCAAAGCTGGTGGGTTTGAGCCTGGCCCGGGCCTGCTAAACAACAGGGACAGCTGCAACAGAAAATAGCTGGGCATTGTGGTGGGCACCTATAGTCCCAGATACTAGGGAGGCTGAGGCAAGAGAATTGCTTAACCCCAAGAGTTTGAGGTTGCTGTGAGCTATTATGCCACAGCACTCTACTAAGGGTGACAAAGTGAGACTCTGTCTCAAAACAAACAAACAAAAACAACACCACATGGGTGGAAGGTACTATTATCACCCCCATTTTATGCATGAAGACATAAAGTCTTAGAAAGATAGTAGCTAGGCCTATCATGCCGATGGTGAGTTCATTGTGAACGCTTGGAAACAAGAAAGCATCTAAGAGAGCAGATACAACCCACAGGTCTGCCACTCAGGTTACCATCACCACCATTTGGACTGTCCTTCACGCTGTATATACCACTGCAGATTCCTGAGATCGTGTGAATGTGTAGTTTTCCATTTACACTTTCTCTCTTAACATTACATTAAACATTTCATCTTAATCATGCATTGAGTATTTTGTTAGCATTATCTTTAATGATTGCAGAATATTCCGTCATTTTTCTTAGAACCTTTTTAGGCTTAGAATTACTGTGCCAAATAATCAAACATATTTAAGTCTCTTAAACAAATGAAGAGGCTAATATTTTCAAAGGAACTTAGAAAAATCATAAGCAGAAAGTATAGAAAAAAATGTAAAAAGAAACCAGTCAGTTTTCCTTGGTGTAGGGTTTTTCTCTTCATTTTTAAGATAATTATAGATCCACGTGTATTGTTAAAAAACTATACAGGGAGATGCCCTGCACCCTTCATTCCATTTCTCACAGCAGTGAAATCCCGCAAGACCAAAGTACATTGTCTCGAGTAGCGAGTCTCATCTTCCTCCTACATGAGCGAGAGTGTGCCTGTCATTACCAGGTTCCCACGTGTGGCCCTTTGGTAGCTGCACATAACTCGCTCTGTCCCCTGTCCCTGATCCTTGGCAATAACTAGTCCACTCTCTACTCATATAATTTTGTCACTCCAAGAATGTCATATAGGCCAGGCTCCCTGGCTCATACCTGTAATCCCAGAATTCTGGGAGGCTGAGGTGGGTGGATTGCCTGAGCTCAGGAGTTCAGACCAGCGTGAACAAGAGTGAGACCCCATCTTCAGAAAATAGCTGGGTGTTGTGGGGGGCACCTGTAGTCCCAGCTACTTGGGAGGCTGAGGCAAGAGAATCACTGGAGCCCAGTAGTTTGAGGTTTCTGTGACCCTGTCTCAAAAAAAAAAAAGAATGCCATATAAATGACATCACAGAGTACACGGGCCTTCTGGACTAGCTTTTTTTCATTCAGTATATTTCTCTGGAGGTTGATCCAAGTTGCTGTGAGTGTCAATAGTCTGTCATTTTTGCTGCCGAGTGTCAGTGCCTGGTGTGGGCAGACCGCAGTTTGTCTAACCATCTACCCTATGCCTGTGGAAAGGTATCTGAGTGGCTGCTCTTTCTGGCCCTTGTGAATAAAGTCCCTGTGAACATGTATGCACAGGTTTTGCGTCACTGCACCCTAGGCTCACCTATTTGCACAGACCTGCAAGCATTGTGGTAACAGTCCCTCAGTCTGGAAGCCACACCGTCCACTTCCCTGGGGCTCTATCTGATGCGATAACTTGCCCCTCTGAGCACACCCTGGGCCCTGGGAGTGGCTGCTCGCTCCCTGCTCAGGAGGGCCCTGCACAACTCACACACCATCTTGGACACAGCAGCCGCCAGCCAGCCCGCCACTGCCCCAGCCCCTCCCAGAGGCAGGCTGGCCTCACCGGGTGCCTGAGAGCGCAGCTCCCAGTTAGCAGGCTCCAAACCCAGGCTGCTTACTCAGGAGCAGGGGACAACTGTTTCCTGCCACCAACACCTACCACCCTGTCCTCTTTCTGTACCCTCTGCAGGTCTTTTCTCCACACTCACTTCCCTTTGGCAGCTTCTTTGACTCAGGGACTTGGGTTTTCTCTGTGAGCAGGAGGGGGCACTCTGCATGGGTGTGTGGTGGCCTAGAGGGGTGGCCAGCCCGGTGCACATCTCTCAGGCCTCTCAGTCCCTGGCCAGCACCTCCTAAAGGCTGATGTGCAGTGATCGTTGCATCCTACCAGGACCCAGTAGAGTGCTTTTATATAGCATGTCAATATTGATTAAATAAATGGTTGAATACATGATAAATGTCTTGAAAGCAGGGGGGAATGACCCAGGGACACAGATCCCTCCAGGATCCCGAAATCCCGCCTTCTGTTGGGAAGTCAGCCCACCATCTTTGTGGTCCTTCTTGGGTTCTAATTTTCCAACTGTGGCTTTACACCTGTTTCACTTTACAGTATTTATTAGGAAAGCATTTTAGCTGCTTATTATGGTCAGATATCATCCATGACAAGCCATTTTCTTTGAATTTGCCCAGTAAGAAATATTTCCAAAGGTGTTAAATGAAATCATCCAGACGCTTCCTGGCCTCAGCAGCCACGTTGGCTTCCCAAGCTGGAATATGGAGTGGCTTATGTTTTTAGTCTGCTCCAAGAAGAAAAGCTGCTGCTAATTCTCACACTAATAAATGGGGTTTGGACAAATGCTACCAAGTCAGAGTAACAGGAGAACTTAAAATGGTGTTTTCAGTAAATTAAATGAGAAATGTAGCGCCTGGCATGTGGAGAGCAGCCAGTGAATGGTGAGATGCTGGATACTCTTACCAGCGATTGCAGAAAAGTAGCAGCAGCTTGAGTGCTGGCAGGGAGGATATTTTCAAGGGTCAGCAGACACTAAGGTCATATAAATAATTTCTTTAAATTAGGAACAAAAATAACACCGAAAATCACTTGAGAAGGAAGCGGGGTCTTAATAGAAAGCTGATGGGCCGTGGGCATTTCATGACGTGCTATGGCGTGAACAACACACTCCTGCATTCACCGGGGAGAATTCCACGCTTTTCATCCAGGCACATTGTCTGATGCTGCAGTTCCAAAAACATTGACATACACCAAAGCAACACCCCTGACAGTGTGGTAGGTAGGGACTTGTGATTTTATCCTCACATAATTATTTCAAAAGTTTTGAATAAATGCAGAAATCTCCATTGAAATTTGGAGTTATAAAACACGTCCCACACAGCTTTGAGTCTCTGTCTTGCTGGGAAATACCTACCGCCTGTGACATTACCAAGATGCCTAAACTGGCATAGCTCATCTGGGAAACCGTCATTAACTCCAAGATCAGGACTTTTTCCCAAAGTGTCTTTCCTTGGCTTTCCAGTGCTGTTCTTTCTTTGCTTTTGCTGTTAAATATTAAAACATTTATCTTGACCAGCCTTAAACTAGATCATCAGCCTCGATTTTAGAAGTGCCTTTTCAAAGTATTAATACTAATTTCAGATGTGCCTGTCTTCCCTGACTTGAGTTGATGAGCCTGGAAATAGAATTTTGGAGGCTGGTGCCTCTTGGTTGTTGTCTTTTCTTCTTGGGTGAACAGAACACTGATTCTTACAGAGCCCATGAGTTAGAACAGGTGATTATGGAAGAGGCAAAGTGCAGCCTGGTCTTTAGCAGCCAGCTGACCACGTCACTGGCTCAGTGAGAGGTAACTGAAGATTGGGCCTGGGACAGAGAAGGGCCAGCACAGCCTAGCACGGCCAGGGGGCTTGGAAGTAGGGCCCTGAGGAGCTGAGAGTGACCTCGGGCTTCAGCGGCTCAGATGAAGGAGAGCTCTGGGAGACAGTAGATCAGACTGGGATCAGAGCGACAGCAGGCAGGATCTCTTCTCCCCACATTCAACCAGCAAATAGGTAGCAATGCTTTATTCCAGCAAAAAGCTCGAAATGAAGAATATTTTTGCTTTAGAGGTTGTTTAAGGGATTTTTCAATAAATAGATCCTGAACAGAGGCAGTTGTAATAAAGCAAGGTAATTAGCAAACTTTCCTAGGTAATGTATTCACATCACAAGGAAAAAATCTAATTTCCCCCTTGAATTTATTGGCTAGCTGGAGCCAATTATGCTTACATTTTTAACTCAGATAAAAATATCAGTAACTATTTTTTTGTTTGTTTGTTTTTTAGCCAGGGAAACAGATAAATAAATGACAGCAAAAATCCAGAAGCATTTTTTTCCAGAAGTTGGCAAAAAAGCAGTATTTTTTATGAAAATAAAGTACTTTTATAATTTATCTCAGTGGATTGAAATTAATATGGATTTTTATGTTTTAGACACTTATCCCATCATAGCAACACATTATTTAGCACAAACAGCTTCCTTCAGATTTAGAAGCAGTGCTTGAATATAACAGCTAATTAACACTTAGAGAAAAACAACGTATGAGGTATTTCATTTTTCATTGCTATAAAACTGGTTTAAAATAATGAGGCTCATGAAAGGAAACGACCCAGCCCACAAAACATACTTATTAAAGTTGTTTGACAAATTACAAGGGGAGATTTTCACCTCTTACTAAGAATGGCATAGAGGCGGGTAGGTGTCCTGGTGGCCGGTCCTTTGTTCTCTCGGGTGTCGGGAAACCGCTCGGCATGCCGCGCCTCTAGTGTCTTCTGCTTTCCAGTTCCCAAGCTTATGTCCAGCACAGCGAAGCTGCACTTCAGGGTGGATCCAAGACCCTGTCCAGGGCTCGGCACCTGTGGCTCAAGCGGCTAAGGCGCCAGCCACATACACCTGAGCTGGGAGGCGGAGGCAGGAGAATTGCTTGAGTTCAGGAGTTGGAGGTTGCTGTGAGCTGTGATGCCACTGCACTCTACCCAGGATGACAGCTCAAGGCTCTGTCTCAAAAAAAAAAAAAAAACCCTGTCCAGTTTCTGAGAGATCCCAGACGTGGAGCTGGAGCCCTGGGGGCTACAGCTGTCAAGGCCCAGGTTGAAGTGCCCCCCGCAGTTGCCACCTGTGCAAGAGCCTGGTTTCTGTTTTCATGCCTCCATCCCATTCCCTTTTTCATTCCTCAGATGTGGCTTGAGCAGCTACTACTTCAGAGCCCCACAGACACGGTCTCCACCCGGATGGAGCTCCTGGAGAGAAGGAAAGCATGAGGTGCAGTGAGGAAAGAGTGCAGCACCGTGGGACCGGCTGGGGGGGACACTCCAGACACGGGTTTCTGCAGTCTACGAAGGATGGGAGGCAGCGGGTGATGGGAGCCTGCATCTCAAAGGAGCTGTAGGCCCGATTAGCGGGAGTTTTACTGAGCACAGGTATGACATTAGGAGGATTCCGCCACCCCAACCTCAAGGAACTAGAACGAGTGGAGTCTTAGGGATGGTCACAGAGACCGCAGAGCTGGGACATCTGAGACCAGGGCAGAGAGGCTGAGATCATGGCAGGCCTATCCCCTGGATGGGAGAAATAAGCGAGCAACCTCAGCTTGTATAATTTCTGTCGTCACCGGTGTCTCAAGGATACAGAGGATGTCAGCAGCGCAGCCCCTTGCAGGTGTGCTGCCTGGGCAGCCCTGATACTGGCTGCGTTACCCAGGAGGCCCACACCTGACCACAGGGGTGTGTACTAGGTGCGGGCCTGGTGGGGCTTGCTCGTTGCCTGAACAAATGCGAGACAGCCCATTGCACCTGAGTGGCCTTGGTTCAAGGAGCAAGTAAGGCCTTCCATAAACACAGAGAGCTCCAGCAAGGGTCCAGAGGAGCCACAAGGGCCCCGCTCCCTTATTTGTACAATGTCACACAGGCTGCGGTCTGTCCTGCCAAATAGCCAGGTGCCTTCCTAGAAAGAAGTTGTGGGAGAAAGATGAATATGGGAGATTGAACATTTTTCCTAAAAAAGAATGTTATCCTTAGGGCTGGTTCACATTGCTGGATTGTACTGAGATTATGGAACAGAGTAAATTTTTTTTCCCTTCACTAGTGAATGGGCCCAATCAGGACCCATAAAGAAGCCATAATATGAGTGTAGTTAAGTAATTTGTGACTGTACAATTTGCATAATGGAATATTATGAATATATTTAAAGTAATGATTTAGGCTTATATTTAATAACTTAGAAAGCTGTCATGACATGAGGGCAAAAAAAGAAAGTTACAAAACTTTAAGTATACTTTGATTCTGTTTATGTAAGATTGTGTACACATAGTCAAGCATAAAAAGTAGGCTGAAAAGTTGCCCTCCAAATAACATGGGTTATCTCTGGTTAAGAGTATTAGAATGACTTTTTTTTTTTCATTTTTCTTTCATACTTTCCTGGATTACCTTAATATATCTCTTGCAACGAGAATGTTTTGTTTTCAGAGATGCTATTTTAATTTTATTTATTTTTATTTTTAACTTTTTTTTTTTTTTTAATGTTGGGGATTCATTGAGGGTACAAGAAACCATGTTACACTGATTGCATTTGTTGGTTAAAGTCCCTCTTACAATTGTGTTTTTCACCCAAAAGGTGTGGCACACACCAAGACCCACCCCCTTCCCGCCTTCCCTCTCTCTGCTCTTCCTTTCCCCACCCCTCCCTCATTCTTTCTCTCTCTGTTCTCCCCTTCCCTCACCCCCACCATGTCAATAATTGTCATTAATTGTCCTCATATCAAAATAGAGTACATGGGATTCATGCTTCTCCATTCTTGAGATGCTTTACTAAGAATAATGTGTTCCACTTCCATCCAGGTTAATACAAAGGCTGTTAAGTCTCCATTTTTTTTAATGGCTGAATATTATTCCATAGTGTACATATACCATAGTTTGTTAATCCATTCCTGGGTTGGTGGGCATTTAGGCTGTTTCTCCATTTCGGCAATTGTAAATTGAGCTGCAATAAACAGCTTAGTGCAAGTGTCCTTATGATAAAAAGATTCTTTTCCTTCTGGGTAGATGCCCAGTAATGGGATTGCAGGATCAAATGGGAGGTCTAGCTCGAGTTCTTTGAGAGTTCTCCATACTTCCTTCCAAAAAGGTTGTATCAGTTTGCAGTCCCACCAGCAGTGTAAAAGTGTTCCCTTCTCTCCACATCCATGCCAGCATCTG
>CAUYRH010080391.1:0-17460 GCA_963574655.1 Perodicticus potto | reverse complement strand
TTATTCGGTGCATCTGTTCAACATGGAATGTTTTTTAGTATATCCTATTTTATGTGGTTTCCCCTCCTCACAATGGATATCCCCTCTACTGCAAGTCCATGTAGGTAAGGAGATTTTGGTTTTTCCTTTAAAAAAAATCTTACTTAATTTTCAAGAAATCCTCTGTAAGTAGGCTTCAAAGTTTTATTACGCATTAATGCTATGAGACTTGCTAATGAGGTATAGGACATGCTACTTGATATATGCAAGAGCAATTATTTCTTCTATTTAAAGCTAACAAGTTTTTTAAGCCAATCTATCTTGAAAAGAATCAGGTAGCTAAAGATTAGATAGCCTTATTAGAAATTAATCTCTTTCTTTCCTTTTCATAAATTTTACATACTCTTCAGGCAAACATAATACAATTCCCTGAAATAACTGACTTAAACCAAACAGGAATTGGATTTTTGGAAGGTCAACTTGGTAGATTTATTTAAATAAGTCTTATAAGATATGATTTATCTTGGAAAATGTTCCACGTGCTGATAAAAAGGATGTTTTCTGCATCAGTTGGGTGAAATGTTCTATGAATGTCAGTTAGGCCTATTAGATCTAGTGCACAGTTTAACTTTGACATTTCTTTGTTGATAATCTGCCTGGATGATCTGTCCATCACTGAGAGTAATGTATTAAAGTTCCCTACTATTATTGTACTGCAGTCTACCTCTCTCTCTTTACGTCTATTAATATTTGCTTTATATACATGAGAACTCCAGGGTTGGGTGCATAGATAGTAATAATTGTTATATCCTTTTGATGAATTGACCCTTTATCATTAGTGATCTTTTTTGTTTGTTTTTATAGTCTATTTGTAGTCTGCTTTATCCAGTATGAGTATAGCCACTTCTACTTCTTCTTTTTTTTTTTTTAATTGTTGAATCATAGCTGAGTACATTAGTGCAATCAAGGGGTACACATGTGCTGGTTTCATATACAATCTGAAACATTTTCATCAAACTGTTTGACATAGCCATCATGTCATTTTCTTAGTTATTGTATGAAGACATTTGTATTCTGCATTTAGTTAGTTTTGTCTGAACCCATCTAAGATGCACCATAGGTGTGGCCCCACCATTTGCCCTCCCTCTGCCCATCCTCCCCTCTCCCTTCCCCTCCCTCACCACTTTCCCCATATTATTATGCTATAATTGGGTTATAGCCTTCATATGAAAGCTATAATTTAGCTTCATAGTAGGGCTGACTACATTGGGTACTTTTTCTTCCATTCTTGAGATACTTTGCTAAGAAGAATGTGTTCCAGCTCCATCCATGTAAACATGAAAGAGGTAAAGTCTCCATCTTTCTTTAAGGCTGTGTAGTATTCCATGGTATACATGTACCACAATTATTAATCCATTCGTGGGTCGATGGGCACTTGGGCTTCTTCCATGACTTAGCAATTATGAATTGGTCTGCAATGAACATTCTGGTACAGATGTCTTTGTTATAATGTGATTTTTGATCTTCTGGGTATATACCTAGTAAAGAAATTATAGGGTTGAATGGAAGGTCTATTTTTAGATCTCTAAATACTCTTCAAACATCCTTCCAAAAGGAACATATTAGTGTGCATTCCCGCCAGCAGTGTAGATGTGTTCCCTTATCTTATAAGCTCGTAACTGTAAGGCACTTGCCTTGAAATGCAGATGAGTCTTTGTACTTTAGATATTTGAGTTGGTGTTGAACAACACTTATGGGGACTATTGGGAAGGGATAATTGTATTTCCCAACATGAGAAGGACATGCAATTTGAGGCCCAGGAATAGAATGATATAATTTGGATATTAGCCCCTTCAAATCTCATGCTGAACTTTGATCCCTGGTGTTGGAGGTGAGACCTAGTGGAAAGTGCTTTTGTCATGGAGGTGGAGCCGCTGTAAATGGCTTGGTGCTATTCTCCTGGCAACAAGGGAGTTGTCTCTTTATTAAATAGTTTTTCATGTAAGCTTTTCTTAAAAAAGAGTTTGACATCTCTCTCCCCTATCCTTTGTACTTTCAACATGTGATACCTGCTGTTCTTCATCTACTCCAGTGAGTGGATGCATTCTGAAGCCTTTTCCAGATGCAGATGCCAGCGCCATGCATCCTATACAGCCTGGAGAACCATGAGTCAGATAAACTTCTTTTCTACATTACCTAGCCCTAGATAATATTTCATAGCAATGCAAATGAACTAAGATATCTCTATAATACCCACAGTAGCTGTGGTATGTGCGCTACTGAGGTTTATTCAGGCCCAAGCTTAACACTAGTCATATGACAGTGATAAGAGGCAGAACTTAAGTTCATTCTGCCAGGATTCAGGTTCTCATCCGGGGCGAGGGCAGATTTAAAAGCTTCACCATTGATACTGATCTGGTCTCAGGGTTTGAGAGGTTCTCCCCAGTGCTGTTTTACTATGGTGATCTTCATACTTTTTTCTAAGACAAACTCATATCTGTACTTTCCTTTCATTCTCCCAATTTGTTGGTGTCTCTCTGTGCTGTATAGCCCGGGGTCGGGAGAGAGACGAGAAAGGTAGCACAAAGATGTCCTTTCTACCTGCTTCACTGTGTCTTTTCTTGTTATTATATTAAAGCCAAAACTGTGAATTCACATTCACCTGTCTTAGTTCTTACTAAGGTTTTCCTGTGAATAGATATTCAAATCAATGCTGCTGTGTGGAGAGGATTTTAGATTTTCTCAGTATGCCACTTTACTCCACTTCTCTCTCAATTGACTATTTTTATAAGTATGTATTTTATGCTTTCAAAAGTAAACTATTATAATTCAAGCTCAGGCATCATGCTATTTATTGGAAAAGATGTCATCTAATTAATCTGACTTATACTAGTTTATAAAAGAGATATAATCTAACTCTAATTCATCAGTCAGAGATCAGCCAGAGAAACAGAACCAGTAGAAGATGTATATTAAGAAACTTACTATAATGAATTGAAATATGTTATTGTGGGAACAAAATAAAAAGGTCTAAAATCCACAGGGAAGATATCTAGGAAAAGTAGGTAATATTTTTCATTAACAGAGTGAAACTGTATCTCACAGATAGAATTTCTTCCTTTTTAGGGAGGCCTCATATCTGCTTTTAAGGCAACTCAACTGATTGATTCAGGACCACTCAGATTCTCTAATACAATCTTATTATTTAAAGCAAAATGATTATGGAATT
Organism: Perodicticus potto; assembly: GCA_963574655.1. Classification (NCBI taxonomy): domain Eukaryota; kingdom Metazoa; phylum Chordata; class Mammalia; order Primates; family Lorisidae; genus Perodicticus; species Perodicticus potto. The sequence continues at coordinate 14,252 of CAUYRH010080391.1, read as the reverse complement.
TATTTTTTTATTTTTATTTTTATTTTTTTTGGCCAGGGCTGGGCTCGAACCCGCCACCTTTGGCATATGGGGCCATCGCCATATATGCCATATGTCTTTGGCATATGGGGCTACCCCTTTGAGCCACAGGCGCCACCCATTTTACAGAATTTATTTACATCTCCAAAAAGTCTTTACCAGGACCACCTGGATTCTCTAATACAATCTTACTTATTTAAAGTAAAATGATTATGGGATTTATTTACATCTACAAAAAGTCTTTACCACAAAATTACATTAGGATTTGATTAATTAACTGGGGAGGGTAGCAACACTCAAGCTGGTACAAACTGACAAACACCATTGCCTGCACATCTGGTGGGACAGTACTCAAGCCAGAGAGCTAACAATTGCTGTCATCCATGGACCTGGGCAAAGAAGCACTCAAGTTTTCATGTGCCAAAATTGCTGCTGCCCCTGGATGTAAGGCATCACTCATCCTGCTGTGGGATAATAAATACGGCCGTACACAGAACTGAGTGAGGAACTCAAGCTAGTGCAGGCCAACAATCATCACCACCTGACTCAACTTCCTTAACCTGACAAATGCCTTCACCAGAGGATATGCGCCGGGTTTCACTCAAGTCATCATGGAAAACATCTATTTCTGCTAAAGGAATAAGGCAGGGTGAATGCCTGCTCTGCACTGTGCAGAATGACCATAACAATCTTTGGGAAGTGGTGAGACATAAATTTCAGGAAAATAGCAGTGCTAAATTCTTATAGTGCATCCCTCCATCCCCTAGTAGGTCAGTCTTCCAGAGTGGAAACCAAGTGCACCATCTAGAGTTTTCTCCATCTCTTCACTGAGAAGGCAACTTTCCAGCAGACAAAAACAGATGCAGCACAAATCCAGCTCTCAGCAGTTGAGAGAAAAGGATTCGGATACCAAGGAACCAGCATAAGAACTCTGAAAAGAGAAAAAACAAGCTGATTCAACACCGACGAACAAAGCAACTAGGTATCACTTGACATGAAGAACAGAGCAGTATCTCACATATCAATATTAAGACTGAACATAAATGATCTTAATTCTCCACTTAAAAGATGTAGATGTTATCATCAAGAATCCCATCTATCTTGCACAAATTCTCAGAGATTCAAGATAAGGGAATGGAAAAACATATTCCGTGTAAATAGAAACCAAAAGACAGCAGGAGTAGCTAATCTCATACCAGATAAAACAAATTTTAAAGCAACCATGGTTAAAAAAAGACAAAGAAATCCATCATACAATGATAAAGGGAGTAAATCAGCAAGCAAGAAGATATAGGAACCCTGTTACAGGAACTACCAGATTCATAAAGCAAAATGTAGTAGATCTAAGAAAAGAAATAAAAAGCAGCATCATAATGGCCATGGACTCCAACACCCGTTAGAGTTCGTCAAATAACTGGACAGGTCATTAAGGCAGAAAATTAAGAAAGAGGGAATTCAACCTAACTCATTCTATGATGTCAATATAACCCTGACACCATAGCCAGGAAAGGACACATCAAAAAAGAAAACTATGGAAAAATATCCCCTATAAAAATAGAGGCAAAATTTCTCAATGAAATTTTATCAAACAGAATTCAACAACATCTCAAAAAGATAATTCACCATGGTCAAATAATTTTCAATCCAGGAAGGCAAGGATACTTCAATGTACACAAATCAGTAAATGTGATATAATAAATTAACAGAATTAAAAGAAAGACCATATGATCACCTAAATACATGCAGAAAAAGAACCTGAAAATATCTAGCAACACTTCATAATGAAAACTCTCAATAAACTTGGCAGAGAAAGAACATACTTCAAAAGAATAAATGGCATATGTAACAAACCCACAGGCAATATCACATTCAATGGCAAAAAAGTTGAAAGCATTTCCTCTCCAATAACTGGAAAACGTTAAAGACTCAATAGTATTTATGATAGCTGCAAAAAAATAAAATACCTAGGTTTATACCTAACCAAGCAGGTAAAATATATCATGGGGAGAACTACAAAATGCTGATGAAAGAAACCCTAAATGTCCTAAACAAATGAGAAAATATCCCATGATCATTGATTGGAAGGATGAGCATTATTAACATGTCCATACTGCTCAAAGCGATTTATGGATTCAACATAATTCCCTTCAAAATACCAATGTCATTTTTCACAGATCTAGACAATATAATCCTGCTATAAATGTCAAAGGGAAGAAAAAAATTTCTAGAATAGCCAAAGCAGGCTTAAGTAAAATGAAAAAATCTGGAACATTATCTGACTTCAAATTATATTACAAAGTTATAGTTAGTAAAATAGTATTATTTAAATATAAACGTAGATGAATAGACCAATGGAAAGGAATAGAGAACCAAGAAATAAAATCACATAGCTGTACCTAACTAATTTTTGACAAGTGGACAAAAACATACACTTGGGAAAGGACACTCTATTCCAAAAATGGTGCTGGTAAATCTGGATAGTCACCATGGGATAGTCACGTGCAATAGAATTAAACTGGATTCCTGTTTGTGATCATACATAATAATTAACTCATGATGAATTAAAAACTTAAATCTAAGATCTAAAACCATAAAATTTTAACACGAAATGCACAAAAAACTATTCTAGACATTGGCTTAGATAAATGATGTATGAGTAAGACCCCAAGAACAAATACAGCAACCATAACAAAAATGTATGGGGCTTAATGAAACTAAACATTTCTTTACAACCAAGAAAATAGTCAACAGAGTAAATAGACATCCTACTGAATGGCTTATACAAATTATAATCTGACAAAGGACTAATATCCAGAATCTACAAAGAAATTCAGAAGAAAAAAAATCAAATAATTCCATCAAAAAGTGGGTAAAGGGAATTGACATATTTTTCCTAAAAGAGATTGAGAAATGGTAAAAAAAAAAAATAAAAATAAAACTTTGCTCAACATTATTAATCATTAGGGAAATGCAAATTAAAACCCCAATGACTTACCACCTTACCCCTTTCATAATATCCATTAGCAAAAATAAAAAATAAAGGATGCTGGTGGAGATATGGTAATAAAGATAATTTTTGTACACTCTTGATGAGAAAGTAAACTAGTAAAACTGATAAAGATAGCAGTTAAGATTCCTCAAAGATCCTAAAGTAGACCTGTTATTTGATTCAGCAATCCCACTACAGGGTATCTTACCCAAAGAAAAATAAGGCATTTTATTAAAAAAAGAAAATGACACCTGCCCCACCAATATGCATCATGTTTATTACAACTCAGTTCACAATTGCAAAGATAGGAATTAACCTAATCAACTGATCGACTGATGAACAGATAAAGAATCTGCAATGGATATTTCTCTGTCACAAAAAAGTAAGTAAATAATATCTTTTGTAGCAACTTAGATGGAACTGGAGACTATTGTCCTTAGTTTTTTAGGAGTGGAAACACAAATACCACAAGCTGTCATAAGTGGAAACTAAATGAGGAATATATATGATGATAAAGTCTTGTAAAGGACATCAAAATCTAAGAAAGGGGTTGGTGGGAAGACTTTGAAGGATGCAAATCTACCTATTGGTTAAAATGTACACTGTTTTTGTGATTGGTATACTGAAAGCCCTGACTTTAGAAGATACAATTCATCCATATAGCAAAAAATACTTCTACCTGCTAAATTTTTTGAAATTAAAATAAAACAGAACCATCACAATATCTTGCTTTTTGTTGTTGCTTTTGTTACAGTTTTTGGCTGGGGCTGGGTTTGAACACACCACCTCTGGCATATGGGGCTGGTGTCCTACTCCTTTGAGCCACAGGTACCGCCCACAATATCTTGCTTTTTAATACAACTTCATGAGTTTCAAAATGCCTCTTCAATTATTGGTTATCTAGAATTCTAGTGTATTTTCCCAATACAAACTAGGGAAAAAAAAACACAAAAAAACTAGGCCTGTAGCCTAGATCATGCCTGAAAGTTGCAGTCTACTTCTTATAGACTTCCCTTTTAGGTTTATACATATGCTTCTGTAAGCAACCCCACAGTCATGTATGCTAGTTTCTTAAAGTTAATCTCTTAGCATATATTGCCATTGGTTCTGTTTCTCTAGTTAAATCCTAAGTAATAGAAAACTTAGTGCCTGTAAATGGGGTGTTTCTAAAAAAAAACGTATTAAGACATTTCAAAGGCTTTGAAATTGGGTAGTGTGCTGGGGCTGAAAGATATTTGATTGTTTTAACAGTCTGTTAGAATCAATATGTATGTTAAATATGCTATCAATAAGAGCTTAGAAGGAAATGAGGACATCTTACTGAAAACCAGAAGATAGGGGATTCTTGTAATATAGCAACAGACTGTTTCATTCAATTGTGTACAAATAAAAAACTTGCAAAAAGTGAATATGGACATAAAGCTAATGATAGTTCTCAGTAAAGGGTTGAAGGTGTGGCCTAATATCTTCTTGTTACTTACAGTCAAAATCAAAAGAAAAGAGAAAAATTGATAGAAGAAATGTCAAAGAAAAAGAAACTAGGACTTGATTACTTAAGAAACACACATCTTATTCAGGTTGCAAAGATTCTAAATCTAAAAAATTAACTACCAGAAAAAAAATATTCTCTTGATAGAAAGGCCGGGGTGTGACCTTTCTATTATCTTTTGCTTGTACTTTGGAAAGATCAAAAAGTCAGAGTATTCAGTCACATAAAGAACTCTTTGAAGAGATTATGACACATCCCTTGGGTCATCTCAGCAGAAGCCATAAGTAGGGATAATGATTAGCCATAAACATCTGGGGAAGAGACACTTGTCAAATGACATGAAATCCACGGCATATGCAGAAGACCTATAATGTTCTTGAGACTGTGATAACCAGCAGACATATGGTCAGTTCAGACTGATGGGGACTCACACACACCAAAATAATAAATGTGCACCATTTTAACTTACTAAGTTTGTGGTAATTTGCTGTTGCAGCAAAAGAAAAGTTAAATATCAGGTATCTCTTATTTTTCTTTTAGGAGTTCTTCTCCTGTGTCCATTGAGATAATCATACAATTTTTTGTTTAATTCTATTGATATGGTGTATTACTTAAATTTATTTGTCTAATGCTAAATCTATTCACTTTCCTATAAAAAACCCACTTGTATAACTCTTCTTATACGTGCCTACTTTGGTTTGCTAGGATTTTGTGAAGGATTAACATACATATATGTAGGAGATATTAGCCTATAGTTTTCATTTCTCATGATGTCTTGGGTTTTGGTTTTAGTGTGGTAATTACCTAATTGATTAAGTTTAGATGTAGTACCTTCACTTCTGTTTATTGGAAGAGTTTGTGAAGAATTGTTATACAGTCTTAGATGTCTGGGAGAATATAGTAATTAAGGTTTCTGGATCTGGGCTTTCCTTTGTGGGTAGATTTATTATAAACTAGACCTTTGAGATTATATGTTAAAGCAACTCATACTTCTTTCTTCTGAGCCATATAATTGCTATTTGTTACTTGTTTAGTATATGGTGAGATTATTTTAGTAAGTTTTATTCACCTGCCCTATCACCAAATTAACTGCAATGGTAAGCCTCTGGTTGTGCTTCAGAAGATATACCTGCAGTAACTCTGAGATAAAAATAGTTTTAACAAGGTTCTTTTGATCTCTTTCTATGATCACACCCAGTTGTTCATTCCTGCTATTTGCTGTTGATTTATCTAGCATTTTCAATAATGCCCTGGCATATAAATTGCTCTATAGCGCTGGTTCTCAACCTGTAGGTCGTGACCCATGGGAACTGTATTAAAGGGTCACGGCATCAGGAAAGTTGAGAACCACTGCTCTATAGACTAATCCAGTCAAATTTTGGCTCCTTTGAGGGAATAGTCCTGTGAAGTGTCTGGGTTTTCTTTTTCATACCCTGACTTAAATGAGTTTTTCTTAGCTGTCTCTTTTTTCTGATTCTTTCCTACAAATTAGCCAGGCTAATTTATTTATCCTGTATCTTCATTATCCTGTACCTTCATTAGGTGTAGGTAGCTGGGTGTTGTGGCAGGCACCTGTAGTCCCAACTACTTGGGAAGCTGAGTCAAGAGAATCACCTAAGCCCAGGAGTTGGAGGTTGCTGTGAGCTGTGTAACACCACAGCACTGCACTGAGGGAGATAGAGTGAGACTCTGTCTCTACAAAAAAAAAAAAAAATCATTAGGTCTAGGCATTTCTTCTCAATTGCTTTTCACTTCAACCTATAGTATTTTGGAAATTGACTTTAGGCTTGAACTTCCCTGGGTCTTATTGCAAATTAAATTGTTTTGGGGGAAAAAAATAAGGAACCATTTATTTTTCATCTCTTACTTCAGACAGGGGGCATGGGAACAGAGGAACACTTCTGTCTGTGTAATACTGAGTGGGAAGGTAAAAGTAGCCTGAAGTCTTCTTGGCCTACTTCCCCTGTTGTGGAATCACTACCTTACAAGCTAGAGCAATAGTGCTTGGGCAGAAACCAGCACTTAATAGTGCCATGAGGTCTCTATGATGTCTGAGAATTAATTTCACAACTTGCCATTGTGTGCTTATGTTGGGAGCACTGTACAAACAACTCCATGAGATTTCATAACCTTGGTATATCAGCGTCTCATAGTTGTGTTTGTGTTGATGTGTGGTGGTGTCTTGCTGAGAGTCCATTACTGTGATTGTATGCTTTTATGAGCTGTCCTGAAAATGTCAAAAGTTGAATTAGTGCAACAAACAAACCCTAAATTTCTTGTTAAACTTATAAAGAGTGGAAGTGAAATCATGGACATGTTAGTCCAACTTTATGAAGTTAATGCTGTAAAGAAAACTGCAGTGTAAAATGGATTAAACAATTTTCTGAGAGGAGAGAAATGTCACTGATGAAGAGGGTCAGTAATCAGAAGAACTAATGGAAACGTTACAAAAATTCCTCAAATTGTGACTCAAAATTAACAGCTGACTGTGAGAAACATAGCAGACTAAGTAAATATCAATAGAGGAACAGTTAGGAAAATCTTAACTGAAAATCTTGGTATGAGAATGGTATGGTTTTTGCACCTGCTTACACAGCACTGTATGTAAGGGAGTTTTTAGCCAGTAAACAAATAATTGCATTAGAACAGCCTCCCTATTAACCTAATATGACCTCCAATGACTTTTTTTTTTAAACTCAAAGATAAAAGAAATACTGAAAGGAAGACATTTTGACCACTTTAGGGCATGAAGGGTAATATGACAATAGCTGTTATGGGCATTCCAGAATAGCTTGGAGGGAGGCACTGGCATTCTTGCATAAACTTCCCACGGGGAGTACTTTGAAGGTAACCTTAGTGATACTCAGTAGTGAGGTATGTAGCAATTATTCTAGATGAGTTCATGAATTTAATTGTCAGTATTTGTGTTCCATGAGTAAAAACCGGGCAGGAGAATGTTTCAACTCTCAACTCCATTCATACAGAACTTAGCCTCAGCAATAGATGGCAGAGGGACAGTTGAGAAATGTGGATGTTTTGCTCTTCCCGGGAAGAAATCCCTTTGATTTGGAGCTGGCAGGAGGGAGCCCTGTGATCCTGGCTGCAGAAGTCTGGAGTTTTGTTAGACTTGAGAGTTAGAGAGAGGGAATAGTTTTGGTTTCAGTACCACAGATTATCACTTTTCTTACCTACTTTTTATAGACTTTCTTGAATAGATGTTTCTGTGTTTGCTGTGCCTTCTGTAAGAATAATTTTCAGACATTGTAAATGGTAGTTTTTGTTAAAAAATAATTTTTGCCATGTCAATGGGGTGCTGGTCTAAAGATCTCATGTTATCATGCTATGAGTTGATCAAAGAATAAACATATGAGTTTTCACTTTCAAGGAAGTCTTAGCTTTCTAGAATGCGATGATTTGCTTGCTTACATAATTTGAGATAGGTGTTCAAAGAAAGGCTTGAAGCTTCATATTCTTATGAATAAAAAGTTTCCTTTTCTTGACCCAGAGCTCATTTTCCAGCCTGGAGACGTATTTCTCCATTATCTATTTGGCTGTGGTTTCATTTCCTCATTGACATTTATATTCCTGTTAAGCTCTTTAGTAAGACAAATACTTGTATTAAAAGAAAATGAGAAAATATGGGAGTGACTCTAATTAAATTTAGTAAGGTTTCCTTTTTCCAATCACAAAAAACCACTTGAACTTTGTACCATTTTTTGAATAAAGTAGAAAATGAGGTATTCCATTTGTCCTCATTTATTCTTTAAGAAATAATTCTATAATGAAAAAGAAACATAATATAAATCTGATTCATTAGGTCAGGAATGAGTCAAGTCTACTTTTTAAATGCAGGCAAAAGAAGTCTCTATTACACATAAACTGAAAAGCTTGAATTCTCATGATCTCATAATTTAATAACTACCTGTCTGATCAAATAAGTTCTATATAACATTGCTTAACATAATGGACATCAAACATAATGGATCAGACTAGCCCTGGTAAAAGCCTTACTTTAACTGTATTCATTTTCTATTAAAGCCTCAAGGGATTGTGATAGTTAGGTAACAAAAATGAAAGCATCTACCAAAATTAGAAATATCTCTATTACACATATGCCAATTTTAGAATGGCTATAATTCAAAGACTACTAAATTTAACAAAGCTACAATGAGAAAATATACAAAAAGATGATAAAGACAAGAAAATTGTCCAACAAACAAAATTACTGAAAAATACTAATTTTACCTCAACAATCTTTTGTTTCATCTGATAGCTGAATCAGAATTTCTGAATACTTGACTTCTAAATAGGAACTTTACTTGACTCTGCAATACAAGTGAGTTGATGATTTTTACTTGAATTTTGCTATGTTTGTAAAAGTTGTCAGAAAGTTGATTTTACAAACTTACATTAGATTAAGAAAACATTTCAGGTCTATAAAACTATTATTGCTTAGTACTTAGTCCTAAATGTGTTTCCTTTCTTTAGAATATTATTGACTATTTGATATACTGCCTTATTCCTAAATTGAGTTCAATATTATTATTTAATATTCTAAATCAATATTAATTTTCATTCTTTTCTTTATTGTTTCCCTCCCATGACTACCCTTATTTTGTTAGGAGAATATGTTCTATTTAATCAAACATCTACTATGTATCACAGTCATTTCTTTTATCTATCACATTGTTCCACTCAACTTGGCCAATAGAAATGCAGTTGGCCCTTCTAAAAACATATCCCAAGATATTTATTTGGAATCAATCTTTCCCCCTATCCTTCTACTTGAACTGGACTTACAGAATAGCTTTAATGTGCCTTGCAGTAAATCAATTGCCAGATCTATATTTCTAAAATAGCACATGCTTAGTAATAAAGAAATGATTTGTATATTTGTCTTCCTCATTTAGGTTTAAGTTTCTTGAGAGCAGGAATTTTGAATCTCTTATTGTGTGGTTCAGGCACTGAATAAATGTATATTCATTAATTCTTTTTCATTTGATTTTATTTACACAAGAAGAGAAGACTACAATATCTACTCCCTTGTAGAATATGTAGTAGACTACAATAGCTACTTCCCTTGAAGATATTTGGCTGTATTTATAAGTATTTATGAGTATTAAACTAGGCACCTGTTTTATTTTACTGGGCTGCCATAATATAGTACCGCAGAATCAGTGGTTTAAACAATAGAAATTTGTTGTGTCAGTTCTGGGGCTTAGAAGTCTGACTTCGAGATGTCAGTAGGTTTCTTCCGAGATGCAGGACAGGAGATCTTATTGCAGGGCCCCTCTCCTTAACTTACAGATGATTGTCTTCTTTCTGTATCTTCAAATTATCGCCCCTTTGTTCAATTTTGTCTCTAGAGGTTTTCTTCTCAGAGGGACAAAAATCATATTGGATTAGGGCCCATTATAATAACTACGTTTTAACTTATTCACCTTTGTAAAGACACTACCTCTGAATACAATCACATTTTGAGATCCTGGGGATTAGGGTTCAAGAATATAAATGAGGAGGAGAAAATTCAGATCATAAGCAGCGCCAGTCTAAAAACTCTGTGACCTGCCCTTATATTACTATATATACATGTATCTTAATGAATATGGACATTTTATGTTACAACTATGAATAAAATGTCAAAAACCTTTGAAAACTTAACACTCGGACCTAAGTAGATCTATCTATAGATGATGCTTAGCAATGCTACCAGGTAGATTTGACACTAGGTACTGGGAAAGGGGAAGACAGGGAAAATGAAAAAAAAAGGGATCCTAAACTCCTGGGCTAAATGGAAAATGATGTCATGCAATGTATAAAATTGAGATGATATATAAATGAGATATTAGGACACTAAATATAACTTAATGCCAAAATTTCTCCAAAGGGGATCCAGACTTGGTTGTTAAACAATTACATCTTGATTCCACATGCTAATTGTAATATAGCAAAAAGAAAATAGCCCAAAGCTATATGAGACATTTTTGGATTTCTTAATATTGAACATTGTGATGTGAAATTTTTTTCCTTGAAAACACCCCAGGCCAAATGATATCACTGTTTTCCGTGACATAATCTGTTTTCTATTGAGAGAGAATTTCAGTGATGATCGACCTCTTAAAACTTCCTATAAAAATAAAAACCTCTGACGATCTAATCCTAATTCTATGTGGACCACAAAATTCTTGGCTTTACATTGAAATAAACAGCATTGTTTTATTTAGGGACAGATTACTCTGCTGATAAATATTTTAAGCCAGTCTAATTCCTGCCTCTTCAGTGCTGAGGCTTGTCTTTAGTACTGATTTGTTGCTCATTAGCAGCTCTGTCAAAGGTTAAATAGAAGAAATAAAAGAAGATGAAGCGGTGTGATTCAGTTGTCCTCATAGACTCACAAAAACATTTAATGAAAGGGAGTGTTGAATTTTATAGGATGGATAAAATTAATCTATTAATTTAGCCTATTTATCAATTTAATCTATTAATTTTAGCTTATTTATCAAAAACAAGTTATCTTTAAAATTGTAATAAATAGCTTATTTTTAAAATACATATTGTAAAAAATGTGGAAAAATATTTTAAATTCCACTATGACATAAAATCAATAGTATTATGGTTTCTAAAGATGCATAAAGTCAGATATAATAATAATGATGATTATAATTGGTTTTACCACTTCCAAATGTAAAAGAGGTTAAAAACAGTGTGAATTTTTTTCTACAGTGATACAGATGGTATAAAGCTATTTCTTGTCTGTCATATCTTTAACTCATTTACAATTATTATTAGCAGCATTTTTCAGAATTCTGTCCATGTCAAGGCCTGAAGAAGTATGCTCCTATAAATTATACTTGACATTACTAATTTAAGTTTGCTATGGTCTTTTCTTTGGAAAATCTCATGCCTCTGTCTGATGACCATGTAATGAATTTTCATGGTAGCAATTAATATTTTCTTCTTTGTAAACATTATTGACAGTACATTTTTCACCAGATGCAAACTGACTTACAAAATACACTCACAGAGACTTTTATCCAAAGTCAATTAAAGAGAAATCTAATTCTGCTATAAATTTTTTTTTAAATAAAGATAAAAATGCAAAACATAAATTTGGAGGTTGAATTGAAGTATCACTCAGTATATTTTGACAAATATTTTGAAAGTTAAAGAAAATTACTTTTTTGAAAAAAAAAGGTTACTGTAAATTGCTAAAGTCTAGTTCAGGATATAACTTTTTTGATGCTATTGAGGTGATGGTCCAGTTTTTAATGGTTTTCACTCTACTTGCAACTATAGGAAGTTCCCTCTGCTATTGTCTATTTACAAGAGTAATTCTATTTGAAATTGAAATAGTAGTTGTGAACAGTTTTATAGTGCTATTATGTTCTAGGAATTGTTCTGGGGATGTTAAATGTATAAAGTCATTGATCTTCTCAAGAAGGAAGGTGCAATTATTTTAAATGTAAGAAAACTAAAGCAGAGAGAGCTAAATAACTCACCTGGTATCACTATGAGAGACACCAGAACTATGAGCAATTTTCATAATGGCTTTTGTGTGTCCTTTTGGGAGTCCATGTCTTACAGTTTCTCTCCGCACACTCTTTTTCCTTGCAAAAGAAAAATATCTATATTGAAATACCTATTGAAATGCCAATAACACAAAATACACCATCCTAACCATTGTTAGTGCACAGTTCAGTAATGTTGAGTATATTCATACATATTGTGCAGCCAATAATCAGAACTCCTTTCATCTTGCAAAACTAAAACTCATTAAACGACATTTCCCCTCATGTTCCTTCCCTCTATCCCCTGGCAATCACCATTCTCCTTTCTCTCTCTATTAATTTGACTAGCAACACGTTCTATAAATGGAATCCAGAAAGACAACGGTTGCCTTTTCCTGACTGGCTTAATTCACTGAGCCCAATATCGTCCATGTTCAACCATGTTGTAGCATATGTCAGAATTTCATTCCACTTTAAGGCCTAATAATATCCCTTGCATACAGAGGGTGCTAAAAAATGTACATACTTTTTAAGGAAGAGAATACGTTATGTTGAGAACTTCTTGTAATCAGAGAAGTCAAACATGACTTCTTGAGTATTACAAAATTAATGCAGTTTTCTCCCTTCTTTCTTTCTTTCTTTCTTTTTTTTTTTTTTTTTGCAGTTTTTGACCAGAGCTCAGTTTGAACCCGCCACCTCCAGCATATGGGGCTGGAGTCCTACTCCTTTGAGCTACAGACGCTGCCCAGTTTTTTCCTTTCTTAAAATGTGTATACATTTTTGACACCCTCTTTGTGTGCATACGTGTGTGTATACACACTACATTTTATTTAATCTAGCATCTGTGAATAAAGTTGCTTCCACCTTCTAGCTATTGTGAATAATGTTTTTGTGAACATGAGTTTGCCAGTGTCTTTTCAAGACCCTTCTTTAAATTTTTAGGGTATATACCCAGAAGTAGGATTGCTCTATCATATAGTAATTCTGTTTTATATTTTTTGCAAAACTGTCATACTGTTTTCGATAGCAGCTGTGCCATTTTCCATTCCCACCAGCAGTGCACATCATCACCAACACTTATTTTCTAGTTTTTGACAGTAGACATGCTGGTAAATGAGAGATGGTATCTTATGGTGAGTTTGATTTGCATTCCTTTAATGATGTAATGTTGAATAGCTTTTCATGTGCTGTTTAAACATTTGTATATCTCTTTGGGAGAGATGTCTATTCAAGTCTTTGACTAGTTTTAATTAGGTTACTTGGCTGTTTTGTGTTGTAGAAGTTCTTTGTATATCCTACATATTAACTTCATGCTGGAAGACACACATGAAAATGTTAAAATATAATTACATTATTAGAATAATTATCTAATTAGCACACAATATCACATGAATTGGTAATATTTGCACAGAAATCATTTTTTTAAATTTCTGTGTGCATACATTTTATTTTAAAATTCACTATTTTAGGAATTAAAAATGAAAATTAGGTAATTTTAAATCAGATCACCTTGAGAAGTCCCCTAAATAACACATTCCCAAGATGAATGCATTAGAATTAACTATTATATTTGTATTTAATTAGTCTTTATGGATAGCACACATATCAAATCTGAAATTAACATAACAATTTGTCCCCCAAACATTAAATGAACATGTCAACACCAAATTTCTCATTTTCCTCATAGTTATAGGTTATTGAAAGTTTAACATGTGCTGAGTATTTTACACATAATCTTGCTTTAGATCTGAAAATGCCTGGTAATATTCTCACTTTACAAATATGTCAGAGAAGCCAACCAAGATAACATGATAATTCCACAGAATGTGTTTGGAGACAGATCTTTCTAGTTCTAAATTCCCTTTCCACCCCACTGTGCCATTTCTCTTCAATTGCAAGAGTCTACTAAGCTTATCTTTGCCAGCACTTTCTTAAATCATAAACTTAGCACTAATCCAGATGGCTGATCCCTTTGTTTTTCTACTTTTGTCTCAAAGTAGAATAACAATAGCCTATTAAGGTTACTAAAGAACATTGGGTAGATATGTAAAAGCATTTTACTGAGAAATTTTCTAATATTGTGTATTATTTTGCTATCACTGTTATAACAAATTACTTTAAAATTGGTAACTTTAAACAGAATACATTTATTCTCTTCTATTTCCAGAGGTCCAAAGTCCAAAATTAGTTTCATTTGATAAAAATCAAGATGTTAACAGGGACTTTTGGAGGCTCAGAGAGCAAAATG
>CAUYRH010080386.1:0-10605 GCA_963574655.1 Perodicticus potto | reverse complement strand
TTTTTTTTTTTTTTTTTGAGACAGAGCCTCAGCTGTCACCCTGGATAGAGTGCTGTGGCATTACAGCTCACAGCAACCTCCAATTCCTGGGCTCAAGCGAGTCTCCTGCCTCTGCTTCCCAAATAGCTGGGACTACGGGCGCCCGCCACAACGCCTGGCCATTTTTTGGTGCAGCCACCATTGTTGTTTGGTGGGCCCGGGCTGGATTCGAACCCACCAGCTCAGGTGTACGTGCTGGTGCCTTAGCCCGTTGAGCCACAGGCGCCGAGCCTTAATTATTGCAAGTTTTGAAATGTCTTTGTAAGAGTAGGATTGGCACAGATGCAGCAATATGTAATATTAGGAGAAGGGGTCACACTTATCTGTGTTCCTATGGAAACTATTTGAATATTTGTTTTATATGGATTTTTATTCACTTTTCAGACATGCTATGAAAGAGCATCCTTCTGCTGCTCAGCAAGCATTTGTAGCTTGTATAGTGGCAGAATGGGCCAAAAGCTTAGTGTTGTGACCTGTTTTAAGAATAAAGTATCTTGAAATAAAAAAAAAAAAAGAAAGAAAATGTGGATATAATTTACCAAATGGAACTGGCTGAACTGCAGAATTGTGACTCTCTGAAGGACGCATTCAAGTCAAGCAGCCTTCCTAATTTCTATGCATCTCTCCCCTCTGAGACATAACCTAATCTCAGGATCCATGCACTCAAAATTGCACCCATCTTTGGCAGCACTTATGTCTGTGAACAGACTTTTTCCAGAATGAAACATCTGAAATCTCCAACCAAATCTAGACTAACTGATGCACACTTGCCTCACTTGTTACAACTAGCAATGACAAATATGGAACCGGACATTGACCATCTCATTAGCCAAAACCAAGTCCATAGTTCCCATTGAAATACTGGTAAGTTTGTTGATTGAACTTAACTTGTTCTTCATTTTAAATATCGTAGTTGTTCCCATTTTGTTTTTTACTTAAAAATACGATATGTACAGTGTGCACAGGAATTTGTTCATAGTTTTTTTGTTTAAACTATAGTCCGGCCCGCCGATGGTCTGAGGGACACTGAACTGGCCCCCTGTTTAAAAAGTTTGAGGACCCCTGCCCTAGGTAGAGTGCCATGGCATCATCATAGCTCACAGCAACCTCCAACCCTTGGGCGCAAGTGATCCTCTTGCCTCAGTTTTTTCTATTTTTAATAGAGACAGGGTCTCACTCTTGTTCAGGCTTGTCTCAAACTCCTAAGCTCAAGCAATCCACCTGCCTCAGGCTCCCAAAGTGCTAGGATTATAGACATGAGCCACTGCGCCCGGCCCAACCGGTTAAGTTTTTAAAAAATACTCTATCAGGTATAGTATTTTGGGTAAATTCTAATCACCCACAGAGATCTGAATTTCACTGACCCAGAATGTACCCTGCATATCAGTATTTTTTTTATCTTCCCAGGTGATTCTACTGAGCCTTGGATGCTAAAAGGCTCATTAGAATCCCATCAAACTTTCAAAGGAGATGTGTGTCTTCCACCCATCTTCCACCAGTGACTCATTCAAAGCCTAAAATGTACCACTTCCTAAACAAAGACTTCCTCCCTGTCTAGTGAGAGCAGCACCAGGATAAAGTCAGCGGAATGTCAGACAAGTGCATGTCATTTGCAGGGTAGATGCTGCCAATTTATCTCCATTTAACCCAGATGAGTTTATGTTGAGTGTATTGATTTTTATGCCCTTAATTGTGACACCCAAGAGAAGGATTGATGCTAATAACTGGCAGTGAAGAGGGTAAAAGGAAAAAACAATCTTTATTTTTAGTATTCAAGGACTTTTCGCTGCATCGGGGATGGAGAAGAAAGCCAATTAGTAGCACCTAGTACAATAGTAACACAATAACAAATATTAAGGGAAATAATCAAACATGAATCTCAAACATCAGTGACCATGAGCATTTAGAACAGAATTCCCTGCTGGCTTGAGCGGACAGGGAGAGCTTTATGGATGAGGCAGAGTTCTAGCTGGGTCTTACAAAACCAATAGAATTTGATTTGGAGAAGTGCAGAAACAATAAAACAACCACCCAATAACAATTACAATAACCGTTTACTGTACACCAGGCACTCTCTGATTTCAAACATCCTTGTCTTTAAGCTTCACAACCACCTTATCATCTTCATTTTACAGATGAGAAAATGAGGACTTAGGGAGATTGAAAAATTTGCCCAAGCTCACATCAACAAGCAGGATTAGAACCCATGTAACCTGACTTCAGAATCCAGGTGGCCAGGCCAAGGCAGAGAGACTGAAAGGAATTCCCTGCTTGGCTGCTGTTGTGTAAAGGATCCAGCCTGCTGAAAAGGTTGGGCTCCTCTCACCAGGAGGCCCTAGAAGAGAAAACCTGAATAACTGGGACAAGGTCAGATATTAAGCCAACCGCAACAAGGAGAGCGGAATCGAAAGCAAACCAAAAAAGGAGTTCTTTTTTTAGAAACGCAAGATGAGAAAAGCATCAAGGAGGTGAGCGTGACTAGGGAAGCACAGGCCTGGAGATTCCCAAGAGGTGAGGTTTCGCCAAAGGCTGTGAGAAATGCGGAGAGCTGGGGCTGGAGACTGCATTCCACCCATCAAGGACCCTCCAGGACATGTGAAGGGCAGAGAGCTAGGGAAGGCAGAGGTTCTACAGGGGAAGTTCACAGGGAGGCCACAGACAGCATGGAGGGTTTGGACAGATAGCTGAGCCCACCTGCCATAACGGAACTGTATTTTTCAAATACAGCCTAGTTGTAACCAGAAGGCGCAAGGTACCCACTGTACATTTTAATCCCAGAAGCAGAACCATGGAAGGGTCTTTGGAAGGCACAGAACACATGAAGTCTGCCTGCAAAGAATGTGCACTTGTCCTTGGAGAGACAGGACACACACACAGCAAGAGAGAGAGAGACCAGTACTTGTGAGTAACTTCCTCAAGTCATTGGAACCCAATTGACAGACGCCTCAATTATTTTAGCTTTTCTTTACACTACAATCTGAGGCTAAGCAAACCACCCAGAAAGGAAAAAAAGGTGAAAAGAAGAAAGGAAAGGAGGAAGGGAAGAAAGGAGAGAAAGGAAGCAGAAAAGGAGAAAGAGAAAGAACCAAACACATGCAAGAAATTCATTTAGAGGGAAGCAAATACCACCTGCATCAGAGTCACCGCAGGTGCTTTGTAACAAGACAAGGCTCTCGGAAGTGGGACCTGGGACTTCAAAGTGTTAAAAGTTCCTCAGAGGACCCTTAGGCACTGAAATCAGAGACCCAGTGGTCTGGACACCTCCTGCGGCCAGTCTGTGTGTTCAGACCCCTGCACCTGCTCCTAAATCTCCCGCTACTAACTGTGTGGGACACACATTCAGGCCAGCAGGTGAGGCAAAGTCCCCCAACATCAGATGAAGATGAAGTTGTGCTCATAGTATATCATGGGCTTTGGAGTAAGGCAGACTCTGACTGAAAGCCCAGCTCTGCTTCTTCCTAGCAGAGACTTTAGGGAAATAATTTAAACACTGAGTGTCAGATTCCTCATCTCCCAGGCTTGTTGGAACAGGTGATCAGGCAAAAAACATGGCTCTGGCCAGGAGTGATGGCTCATGACTATAAACCTAGCACTCTGGGAGGCCTAGCAGGTGGATTGCTTGAGCACAGGAGTTTGAGACGAGCCTGAACAAGAGCAAGACCCCATCTCTACTAGAAAATAGGAAAATCTAGACAGGTGTAGTGGCATGCGCCTTTAGTCCCAGCTACTTGGGAGGCCGAGGCAAGAGGATTGGTATGAGGTTGCTGTGAGCTGTGATGACACCACAGCACTCTACCCATAGTGACAGAGTGAGACTTTGTCCCCCAAAAAAAAGAGCCATGGCTCTCTCTCTCAGCTCCCTTTATTCGCTTGCTGACTTTTAAGATCAGTGGATTTTTTTGTTGTTGTTTTGGTTTTTTTGGTTTTTTATCGTAGAGACAGAGTCTCACTGTATTGCCCTCGGTGGAGTGCCATGGCGTCACACAGCTCACAGCAACCTCCAACTCCTGGGCTTAGGCAATTCTCTTGCCTCAGCCTCCCGAGTAGCTGGGACTACAGGCGCCCACCACAACGCCCGGCTATTTTTCTGTTTTTGCAGTGCAGCCGAGGCCAGGTTTGAACCCGCCACCTTCAGTATATGAGGCTGGCACTCTACTCGATGAGCCACAGGCGCCGCCCTCGCTTGCTGACTATTAAGACTGGACATCTCAGCCAGGTACTGTGGCATGCACCTGTAGTCGCAGCTCCTCGGGAGGCTAAGTGGGGAGGATTGCTGGAGCCAAAGAGTTCGAAGCTGCAGTGGGCTATGGGCTGTGACTGTGCCTGTGAATAGCCACTGCACTCCAGCCTGATCAACAGCAAGATCTCCTCTCCAAGAAAAAAATAAAAGGCCTGGATATCTTAGAAACATTCTACAAATTCTAACCCTGGTTGGAAATTCAATGCCTCTCCTAGCCTCCACTAATGGCCTTAAGTATTTCATTACACTCATTCCTCAGAATATTCTTCTGACATCCATGGTCTCCAGGCCTTTGCACACGCATTTCTCTCTATCTGAATTATGCTCATGTACACACACACACACCCCTCTACATCTTCATTATTCTTATAAATTGATAATCATCCTTCAACTTCCCACTCAAGAATCACTTCTAGTTTAAAAACTTTCTCAGAGGCCAGCGCAGTGGCTCACACCTATAATCCCAGCACTCTGGGAGACTGAGGCAGGTGGATTGCCTGAGCTCAGGAGTTCAAGACCAGCCTGAGCAAGAGCGAGACCTCGTCTCTAAACTCTAGCCAGGCATTGCAGCGGGTGCCAGTAATCCCAGCTATGTGAGAGGCTGAGGCAAGAGGATCACTTGTACCCAAGAGTTTGAGGATGCTGTGAGCTATGACGCTACGGCACTCTACCAAGAGCAACAAAGTGAGACTCTGTCTCTAAATAAATAAACGAAACCCTCCCAGGCACCACACCCTGCCCCAGTCCCCCATACCCACTGCCAGTGACAGCTCACAAAACCTGAACAGACTTTATAGGTCTGATCTTACCGGAGAAAGACCGGGAGAGGAACGGAGAGAGCTTCTCTCTCACTACTTGAAATCTCTCCCACTACCAGAGCTTTGGTGTTTTCTGTATTCTTTTCTGTAAATCAATTCTGTCTTATCACGGACGGGTGGGGGGGGGGGAAATAATGTAACGAAGAATAATAAAATACATGTATTAAAAAAATAAAAAATAAATAAAAAAAATGTATCTTAGATTCTTGTTAGAGTCTCTGGCTCAAAGGAGGTTTGCACAGGCACTGTTATTTTGGTCAGGAAGCAAAATCATATACTGATTATCTTATATCAAATACTGAATGTGGGATAGCTCAAGAGCTGTCATGGGTCATCTTTGTTCAAAACAAAAAATACTTTCTAAATTATCATTTCACAGTGAACACAACTATTTAAGGCAATATCAAAGCATCCTAACAACTCCAAGTAATTTATGGCAAAGAGCAAGCATTTGAAAGCACAAGCACAAACACCCTGCAGTGCCAGTCACAACTTGCCTGTTCACTTCTGCAGCCCCAGTCTCCGCATAACAGAGCCAGCAAGAGAAACGCATTTGTGACAATATCCCAGTGACCCTCTAGCAGCTAAGCGCAGGGAGAACAGTGCCAGTCTCCTGATTTACACCTGCCTTGTCTGAGGCTTGGAGGCCTCCTCCTCTGCTACCCCCATGGCATTGGGATAAAGGAAAACTTCATACCGTAAAGCAGTAAAGTGATTTCCAAAGGCCAAATAGAAGTGTCCTTGCTTCAGAAGCACACTCAGGCTTCCCTTGGGTCTTCAAGCAGGAGGGACCACAGAAGCCACAGAAGCCTTTGTTAATCCACACAGAAAGGAGACAATCAGGAACAACCTCTTCTGCTTCCCAGAAAAAAATCTCACACCATCCCCGCCTGCTTCCTTCCCTTTCATTAGGAAAAGCTCTGATACCACTACTTGTCGGCGATTATTCTTTGGGGCAAAGGATTCCAGGGCTTCATCTCAACCAGGCGTTTACTTCCATACACTTCATCACAAATTGAAGTGTCTCCTCCCCTTATAGGCATTTTAGCCATGAGCAAGTAGATGAAGGGAAAGTTTGCAGGGAACACTTCGTGAGGACAGAAAGGATACAGTGGGTAGGAGGCATGAGTCACAGGAAGGCGGCATCCCTAACCCAGCTTTAGGGACTGGAAACCTCCTTCCCCAGAACAACCCTCCCAGCTCCCACGCAGTCTCAGCCTGACTGCACAACACCCTCCTCCTTCTTCCCTCCCTGTGCACCCCAGAACCAGCCACCCAGGTGCCAGGTGCCTGGGCCCTTTTGGACATGTTGGAGGTGTTTCTGGTTGTCACAAGAATGGGCAGTATTTTTGGCATTTTCCAGGCATTCCTACCCAACTGTTCAAGCTTAGAGGGGGGGTGGTGGGTCACTCTATCAAAGGCCTTTGTTGGGTTCCACTAATGTCCAGTGATTTCCCTAAACAAGGGGCTTCTGGTAAACAGAATTGAGAAACACCACTTACACCTGAGGCTACAGTAGGGAATTTTATCTAAACCTTCTGTGTCTGGAAGGTGGGGTGTTGTGGAAGAGAATACAGGATTAAAATAATTGTATGGGTGAACATTAGGGAACTTAGCATTATGGGGATAGAATTAGATATAAAAATGAAATGACTGTGCGAAAGTTCTGTGCTCAGGATCAGGTATGCAGGATAATGGGAGAGGTCATGAGCTTCCACAAAGAACATACTGTACCGGGGCTTCATGAGACAGCTTGGCATGAACATCAAAGGAGTTCAGGAAAAAGGCCTGCAAAGGCTTGGATGAAGTCAGGGAGGGCTTCAGGAGAAAGGTCCACAAGGGCCTGGTTTAAGCCAGAGAAGACTCCAGGAAAAATGTCCGTAAGGGCCTGGCTGGGGCCTGAAAGGACTTGGGAAGCCATTTTACAATTATCCAGGACAGCACGTGCAGCTGACTCATTGAGAAAGACTAGTTCTTGAGGGCGTGAGATAAGAGGATTCAGCTGTTCTCTCCCTGCTCCTGAGATGAGTAGGGCATCAACTAATCTGCCCCCCCAGGAACACAGAGGATTAACTGGGTGGCACCTAGCTCCAAAGTCCACGTTCTCTTTTCCTTTGTTTTCTGTAATCCTGTTAGTGATTGATAAGTATTTTAAGAAGTATAAGTAATGAAAATAGGCTCGGCACCTGTGGCTTAACGGGCTAAAGCGCCAGCCACGTACACCTGAGCTGGCAGGTTCAAATCCAGCCCGGGCCTGCCAAACAACAATGACGGCTGCAACTAAAAAAAGGCCAGGCATTGTGGCAGGCGCCTGTAGTCCCAGCTACTTGGGAGGCAGAGGCAAGAGACTTGCTTGAGCCCAGGAATTGGAGGTTGCTGTGAGCTGTGATGCCACAGCACTCTATCCAGGGCGACAGCTTAAGGTTCTGTCTAAAAAAAAAAAAAAAAAAAAAAAAAAAAAGTAAGAGTTTGACCTAACGTGCATGATGCAATGGTACATTTCTAAACTATTAATTAAAGAGTATAATTATGATGGATGTGTTACTTAGTTCAATGTAAGTATTTCACATTGTATATCAAAGCAGTATACTGAACCCCATAAATGCATCAATTTATAAAGTCATGATTTAATAAAAAAAAAAAAAAGTAATGAAAATAGCTAAAGGGTAATCAGTGGGTAATAGAGAATTAGGGCATGAGAAACCGCAAGGCTGAGTATGTCGTTGTTGTAAACACCCGTTGGCTGATCTAGAGAAGTACAAAAACCAAGTGCATCTGGAGTTTGGGGCCATCACTGTCTCTTGCATAAAGGGCATCAGCTTCCCCCCCAGGCCTACTCTATACATTCTACCCTATTTCTAGTGTCTTTATTTTCTTCATTCCCTCGTGACCACAGAGCAGTGGAGACATTCTCAGGTCGTGTGGGCGCTGGCTCCCTACATAAGGGAACCAACAGCCACAAACAGAATAGATTCCTAAGAAGGGTGAACCAGCAACAACTGCCGTCTTTAACACAGGGGTCCTGGGGCTGAGCCTGTGGCTTAGTGGGTAGGGCACTGGCCCCACATACTGAGAGTGGTGGGTTCAAACACAGCCCCGGCCAAACTGCAACAAGAAAATGGCCAGGCATTGTGGCGACACCTGTAGTCCCGACTGCTCGGGAGGCTGAGGCAAGAGAATCGCCTAAGCCTAGGAGTTGGCGGTTGCTATGAGCTGTGATGCCACAGCACTCTACCAAGGGCAATAAAGTGAGACTCTGTCTCTACAAAAAATAAATAAATAAATACAGGGGTCCTGACTGGAACCTGTATTTGAGTAGATCAGATCCAGTAGCTTTGCTTTATATCATGTATACGTATGAGGCTAAATTTTTTTTTCTTTTTATTTTTTTGAGACAGAATCTCACTATGTCACCCTCAGTAGAGTGTCGTGGCATCACAGCTCATAGCAACCTCAAATCAAACTCTTGGGTTTAAGCGATTCTCTTGCCTCAGCCTCCCCAGTAGCTGGGACTACAGACACCTACCACAACGTCCCACTATTTTTTTGTTATATTTGTCATTGTTGGTTAGCAGGCTCAGGTGGATTCGAACCTGCCAGCCCCAGTGCATGTGGCCCTAACCACTAAGCTACAGGTGCTGAGCCGAGGCTGCTAACTTTTTATTGTGAAAATGTTCAAATATGCACAAAAACAGAGAGACTAGTATAATGAACTATCATATCACTTCAGGGCTACACAATCCAGTGTGCATTTACATAACATAAGGATGTCTTCTTACATAACCAGAATACCATTACTATACTAATAATATTCTAACACCTAGTCGATATTCAGTCCTGAATTGGAAAGATATGTTTTTATTCTGTACAGATCAAAGGAAAATTGATTTTTTTTTTTTGAGACAGAGTCTCAAGTTGTCGCCCTGGGTAGAGTGCCAAGGTGTCACAGCTCACATCAACCTCAAACTCTTGGTCTTAAGCAATTCTCTTGCCTCAGCTTCCCAAGTAGCTGGGACTACAGGCACCCACCACAGTGCCTGGCTATTTTTTGGTTGTAGTTGTTATTACAATGCCTGGCTATTTTTTGGTTGTAGTCATTATTGTTTGGCAGGCCCAGGCTGGATTCAAACCCACCAGCTCCAGTGTATGTGGCTGGCACCCTCTCCACTGAGCTACAGGAGCTGAGCCAGAAAATTGATATTATTAAAAAATTGATTATAGTAACTGAACAACTACCCAAAAGAAACAAACTCACAAATATTTGTTTAGCTGTGTAAAAATAACACCAATCTCAACAATTTATCCAACAGCTTGACATTCTATCTCCAATGGCTAAAGATCACAATAAGAATCATGCACATTATTAAAAGTACACCAGGTTAGATTTGAAATCAAATAAAGTATGTATAAACAGTACAGGAATCTGCTTGCAACTTTTTAAAGAAAATTGTTTACTTCCAAAGAAATTGCATTAACCTAGATAGTCCACGTTCATACTCAGGGAAGTATAGTTGATATCAATAGTATAAAAATATTTGAACCTATGGCTCAGCGCCTGTGGCTCAGTGGGCTAAGGCATCAGCCATGTACACCTGAGCTGGCGGGTTTGAATCCAGCCTGGGCCCGCCAAACAACAATGACGGCTGCAACCAAAAAATGGCCGGGTATGGTGGCGGGCGCCTGTAGTCCCAGCTACTTGGGAGGCAGAGGCAAGAGACTCGCATGAGCCCAGGAATTGGAGGTTACTGTGAGCTGTGATGCCACAGCACCCTATCCAGGGTGACAGCTTGAGGCTCTGTCTCAAAAAAAAAAAAAAAAAAAAATATTTGAACCTGAAAAATATTTGGAGCCTGAAACACCAGGTTTGCACACTATAACAGTTTAATAACCACTGCTTCCCTTCCTCTTACCCCCTGAGCCCACTCTAATTTGTAGGATTCCACATTTATAGGAAGTCAGAAAACTGAGATTCTATTCTACACAACCTTTAGCAAATTACTTTTTATGACTCAATTTGTTGTTTGGGAAACACTGATGATTATTTCAGGGGGCTTTCTGCTATGTTATTTAGCTGCCTTCACAAGAAATTTGTACTAACTCCTTTCTAAATCTAGAAATAAAAAGAATGTACTTGGTTCAAAGAAAAAGGATGAAACAGAAGGCTGAGGGGAGCTCCGTGTGAAAATGCCCTCATGAATTGATGAAGGGGTACAAGACAAGAACTAGAGTAAGGCCCCCCAAAACTCTGAGACGGAGAAGTCTTAGCTAAAAATAATGATCAGCGAACATCCCTCATTTGCTTGATAATAGTTACTGTCATGTGTTTACTTCCAGCTGATGGTTATAAAAAAAAAAAATGATTTTTTTTTTTTTTTTTTTTTTTGAGACAGAGCCTCAAGCTGTCACCCTGGATAGAGTACCATGGCATCACAGCTCACAGCAACCTCCAATTCCTGGGCTCAAGTGAGTCTCCTGCCTCCGCCTCCCAAGTAGCTGGGACTACAGGCG
>CAUYRH010080383.1:0-65680 GCA_963574655.1 Perodicticus potto | reverse complement strand
GATGACATTTTGCCTCTCGGCTTCTTAGGATCTCCTTTGCCCATGTTTAGTTATTTTTCCTCAGCGAGGCGCAGAGTCGCCCAGTGCCCGTCCGGCTCTCACTTGCCCCGGCGCTGTCTCTATGGAGCTCAATGTACTGCAATCGGAAGTGCTCCTTTTAAATGCAGGTTCCTGGCCCCACCCCACCTCCCACTGAATCATAACTTCTGGGGATAGAGCTTAGGAATGTGCTCGTACATGTCTTCAGATGAATGTACAAACACTGACGCTTGAAAACCGCCAGGCTGAGCACCCTCCCGTCTTGCGGTAGACTTGTCCTCTTGCTTCTGTTCTGCACCTGGAGTGGTTATAGCACAGCCAGGTCAGCAGCAAGATTTGGGGCAGCCACAGGGAAAGGGCCTTCCAAAAGCCAAGCAGTGATAATGGGCTTCCTATTTTCTTTTTAATCATATTAAGAATTCCTAGCTGCAGACGTGTTTATCTGTTTATCTCATTAATCCTCAGGACATCTGAGCCAGAGGTAATATCCAGTGTCATTCGTTTCCTTCCACCAAAGTAGATCAAGGCCCTGGTGTGTCCCCAAAGAATCTCATCTGAGGGCTTCTAGTCTCCCCTGAGCCTCACAGATAGAAACAACTGGCTTTTTGAAATCAGTTTTTTAAAGTTGGTGAACCTTTATTTCCCAAACAATTTTGTTTTTACATAAAAACACATTGCATTGCAAAAATAATTAGAAAATGCAAAGAAGCAAAAGGAAGAAATAAATCTTTACTAATCCCACAGCAGCAATCCTATTAACATGTTGCTATTTCTCCTTCCACACTGGTAAATGTGAGTGTGTACAGACACACGTATATCCTTCCACACTTGTGTATGTGTGTATACGGACATACATATTCTGTTCTTGTCCGAGGAGATGGATGGGACTCTGGAACGGTGTTGTTGAGAGGAGCATGGTGAGGGTCAAGGTTCAGGGAAACCTTCACAAGGGATGGGGCTGCCCCTAGGGTTGGCAACAAGTGGGGAACCATTGCTACCCTAGCCCAACAGGATGAGAAGAAGTTACCAGAACCTGAAGAAAGTTGCTATAACTAGGAGAAGGCTCAGCCTCGGCCTTTGGTTGAAGAACATAGCCACCATTAATCTGCTCCCGGGAAGGGGGCAGCCAAAGGCAAACGCCTGAGTTCTTGCTTTTCTTGTCCTCTGAGCTCCTGCTATGTCTTCCCTTGGCAGAACCCAATCCGGTTAGTGCGGCCTCCGGAGTCAGCCTCCTAAGACCCAGCAGAGTTATGAGGATGTCCCAGTGTACTTCATATGCACCTTCATGAGTTTCCAGTACAATAAATAACCAGGGGCACAACTTTTAAAAAAAATTCTTTGTATTCTAAATAATTGTTAAGAGTATAAAGGGGTCCCAAGACCAAAGAGTTGAAGGCACTCTTTTCCTGTGCTGGATCAGAGCAGGGGCACCCTATTGGCTCATGAGGTCAAATTAAATGACTATCACTGGCTTCCTTGCCTGAATCGTGGGAGAATATAAAGCAGATTCTACACTAGAAAAATTACAGAGCCCGAAAGAACCCAGAGAGGTAGTCTGGCCCATTCCCTTGGCTGTGGGGAGGATGATCCAGGTGGGCTGAGGGCTACCCTGTCCTGGCTGCTTCGAGGGCTCACGACAGCCAAGATGGTCCTGCTGGCCTCTTCCAAAACCCCTGGGCCAGGTGCACATCAGGTTGGGGATTGCAATCCTCTAGGGGACTTGAGAGTATTTAGTTTGTCAGTTTAAAGACTGCAACAGTAATATTTATCATCTCATTTGTGAAAATGAAAGTCTAAGGTTTTGCAGTTTTTAGCAGAAGAGTGTAATTTTAATTATTTGTTTAGATAAAACATGCTTTTTTTTACACTTAAAATATGTATTGAAATTACAAATCTAACGTTTCCGTAGGATTCCAAAGTACAAAACACAACATTAAAAGGCCCTAGATTAATGTGCCCTAGATTTTTCAGTCCGTGAAATGGGGAACAAGTAATAGAAATTGTTTTGTAATGAATGTGTGTTAGGAATGGTAGCAAATGAATTTTAGCCACTAGCAGCGGAAGGCTGGAATCTAACACTCGGTATGATATAAAATAATTGGTGCTCCTGGGTGGCACCTGTGGCTCAGTGGATAGGGCACTGGTCCCATACACTTAGGGTGGTGGGTTCAAACCCAGCCCCAGCCAAACTGCAACAAAAAATAGCTGGGCGTTGTGGCAGGCACCTGTAGTCCCAGTTACTAGGGAGCCCAGGAGTTGGAGGTTGCTGTGAGCAGTGTGACACCGCGGCACTCTACTGAAGGCAATAAAGTGAGACTCTGTCTCTACAAAAATTAATTAATTAATTAATTAAATAATTGGTGCTCCTTATCCAAAAATGAAAAGGAAATAGGACAATGCATGCAATGGGCATTCTTGGCAGGTGCCCTGCATCATTTCTTCTGCCCTAACTGGGGAGCCACCAGGCTGCTTGAGTAGGAGCCATAGGGCCGGGTCCTCATGACCTAAGATTATTGGTGTAATTCTATCCCCTCACCTTGTGGTCATTCAGGGAGTGAGCAGGCATCTCATGGCTGTATTCCTAGTTGGAGGAGGAGAGCAGAGAGTGCTCGTCCTTCTCTGGACAGGGTGGTATCACGAGGAAGGCCTGGCATGACTGCTGTCATCTTGCCAACATGGGAGACGCCAGTGCGGGATGAAATCTACACACTGTAAAGGGCAGAGGCAAAGACTCAAAGACAGCAACCCAGCCAGATGACCCAACTGCCCCAGACTCCTCCCGGAGCCCACAGCCCAGTTCCCCACAAATCAGCAGTTCTCAACCTGTGACAATGAAAATACCTTGCGGCATTTGGATGGTTGAGAACCACTGCCGTAATGTTTTAGTCCACTTAACTCTGTTTTCTGACACTTAACAACAAGTGATATAATTAAATATTTTTTCAATATTTAAATAGCATCACAGAGAAAAGATATAACTACCACATTGAATCAACACAAAGCATCGAATCTGACACATTAAGGGCCACCCTGAGTCTGATCATCCAGACTGACGCCAACCTTCGAAATGAAGTCTTCCTGGCCCCGAAATCCCTCCTCCACATTGGTACCTCCTAGAACAGTTCTACTTTTCTTTCCAAATCAACATTCCCTCCCTCTTTCACGGTGTGGTGACCAAGCAAGAGAAACTTTAGCCTCAACGTCTGAAGTTTCTCAAGTGTTGAGGAAAAGGGAGGCTTAAAAGGGGGAGCACGCATTGTCACGGCCACATGTGTATGGTCTTCAGCAAACGTGGCAGGTCCCAGGGTGGTGGGAAGGACGGGCTCCCAGGCCAGACTTGCTGGGTTCAAGTCCCTATTCTGCCTATTCCTAAGGGTAGGTTATTTTACATTGCTCAGCCTCACTTTCCTCATCTCAAGACAATAAAAGGGTGATAATGAGGGTACCTTTCTCACCCCGATATTGTGGGGATTCAGTGATCTAAATGATGTCCTGGCAAACAAGAAGTTTTGAATCCACACAAAGCATCAAATCTGACAATTTAAGGCCGACCCTGATTCTGCATTGTCTGTGTGGAGTTCCCTAAAGTCTTCTCCCACCATAAAGGTTCCATTCCTTTGCCCGGATGTATGGCAACAAACAGGAAGTTTTCAGAAAATGACAGCTAGTTTTATCCAAGATATTTCCCTCTCTGGGACTTAAGTTTCCTTTCCTGAAAAAGGAGGGGGCTCCCAGAAGGTCTCCAAGGTCCCTGCCGGCCTGATATGCAGAGAATGAAGCCGAGGTAGGAGGCTACTCAGAGACCCTCTTGTTGAGGGGTCTGGAGAGTTGTTACTCACAGCTGAGGCCTCTCTGCCCTCAGGAGGGTCTCGGGGCTGCCTGCCAGGTGGTCTCCAGAGCCCTCAGGGAAGACATTGATGTTGATGTTCTTTTGTTTTAGTTTTCAAGGGTAGACATTGCAGCAGGGAAACAGAGCGAGTCCACGTGGCTCACCATCCATGATGCACATCAAAAGCAGGCTGAGCACAGGACTGAGCGTCCACCACACAGTGTCCTTCTGTGGGGCCTGAGGTTTCTCGTCTGCAAAGTAGGGATCGCTGCCCCTGTGTCTCTGAGAGAGTATGAGGGTTACACAAAATCACCCATGTGACATGCGAAAGTGTCTGTGTCATCACGGTGCCTCGTGAATATCTGTTTTCTTCCTCTTTTGGGGACTTGAGGCCACCAGCCACCACTGCAATGAGGAACAGAACTGCCCAGAGCTCTACCTTAGGCTGGAGTGAAACAAGCTCTTGCAGTCATCTTAATGAGGCAATAGAGATGTTTCTGGAAGTTGCTGGGGAAGTGAGGAGACAGGACTCTCACAGGGACCCTAACCCTAACCCTAACCCTAACCAAAATCAAGGGAAAGCCGACCTCACAGGGCCCAGGACCTAACTTGCAAACTAAAACGTCCTGTGACAGCTCTAGGAACCCATTTTTCTCATTGCCCTGTCAGGAGTGGATTAATGATTTCTGACGATTAGTGAGACTCGACTACTCTCTCTCCTAAAGGCTTCTCCCAAGAAGCCACAAGTTTTCAATTCCTTTGGTATATAAAACCCAAACTCCTAGAGAGAATCTGATGGGACAAGTTGGTACCAGCAACTTTATTTGAGCATACAACGTCTCTCTGGAAGCTTCTAGGTGGAAAGTCCCGGGGCTCAATGTGCTCACCTGAAGGCATAGGGATGGGATCAAAGGGTACAGATGGAGGCACAGCCTGGGAGACCTCAGCAGAAAGGAAGCAAGAGCCCAAGACTGAGCCATAGATGCAGGGACAGGAGGCAGAAGTGCCACCTCTTTATCTATGAGCAGTCCTGTGACACAGCTGGAACTGCGCTTGAGCTTCTTCCCAAGGGCTTCTCCCTCCCTCCTTCCTCACTGTCTTATTTTGGGAAAGAGCCATCCCAGGCCAAATCTGTTCCCATCAGGCTGGTGACATTCCCAAAGCGAAAGGGACTCTCGTGCTCTTAGAATCTGTGAGCTGTCATAGCCAGTCTCCCAAAGGGTCTGTTTTCGTATGAAAGAGTCTAAACAATCACAGGCCTGGTGCTTGCGGACACCAAGGAAGGGAGGTTTTGTAACCACCCTGGCCCAAATCTGTGCCAAGTTAGATAAGCCTGGCCTCTGAGGGTACAGATTTCCTGCTCAGTGTTTAGAAACCAATTTCTGAGCCATCATGTTGGCAACCATGTCAACCCTGGTGAGGTGACACCTCTTCCTTGTTCTTGTTAACTGGGGGACATGGGTGGAGGGCAGGACAGTGTGGATAGTGGATGTGCCTCCCTGAGAGTGTGACATCAGATACTCTTATCATTGTACTGTATCTACAGCAGTCATTTTCAACCAGTATGCCGTGGCACCCTTGGGTGCTATGAGAGGATCTTAGTTATGCCAAAAAAGTTTTTGAAGATCATTAATTAAATTATTTTTGAAAGCCGTTCAAAGCACAGTAAATATATTCTTTTCCTTTTACTCCTTTTTTTTTGAGACAGTTTCAAGCTGTCGTCCTGGGTAGAGTGCTGTGGTGTCACAGCTCACAGTACACTCAAACTCCTGGGCTTAAGCGATTCTCTTGCCTCCGCCTCCCAAGTAGCTGGGACTACAGGCGGCCGCCACAACGCCCAGGTATTTTTTGGTTGCAGTTGTCCTTGTTGCTTAGCTGGCGTGGGCCAGGTTCAAACCCACCAGCCTTTGTGTTTGTGGCTGGCACCCTACCAACTGAGCTACGGGCACTGCCAATCTTTTCTTTGATCAACAAAATTTAAGTGTGCCATCACAGTTTAACTATAGGTTCAAGCAAGCTATGAGATTTAAAAATGTTGAAAAACACTGCTGTAGACTAAAGACCCACACTGGGGGTGAGGCTACCCTGGAAGTGGAGAGGGGTACCCAGGGTTGGATCGTCCTGGTGTCAGCCACCTGGAGAAGAGATGTGTCTCCCAGATTGGAAATAGTGCTGGGCTCCTAGGGAAGGACTTCCCCTGGGTCTTGACCTGAAGGGCCAAGAGAAGGCTCCCCCTCCACAGGCATTAAGTTTATTCCTTCATTTAAGACATTATTCTTCAAAGTTTGAGACCCCCGGAACCACCTGCGGGCACATGTTCCAAAGGCTCAATGCCATGTCCCAAGCCCTGAGGCTTCTACTCTGCAGCCCTGGGGTGAGACCCAGGGGCCTTTGATTTTGACAAACACACCCAGGAGTTCTGACCCAAAAGACCAAGGACCACACTCGGAGAACCTAGTCTAGGATGAAGGTTTTGCTGTCAGGAAGGTCGTGGCCTTTGGAAACTCTTTCATCTCTTCATGCCCCAGTGTCCCTTCTGAGAATTGAGAATAAGAATGTTAACCTCACTGAGCCACAAGGAAGAATGAGTGACATGAGGGGCTGCTCTTAATGTTGACTAGTGGTGTCATGATTATGATGCCCTGGGAAGGGTGGCAGGTGCAACAGAGTCTTAAAACTCACCTGCAGAACAGTACTTGTCAAGGGACACTTTTGGTAGGAATGAATGTTAATTCTAATGTCCTAAAGAAACACTAGCTTAGGCTGTTCCATTTAAAGGCTTCACTGATAAACAAGTTAACCCTAGCATGCCCCCGCTCCAGGCACACTCACATGTTCTTTCCCTTTCAGCTGGTCCAGACCCTCGTCCTGGAGCCCTCTCCCTATTGCCCAGTCCACTCCCCCACAACCTCCAGACAGAACAGCCTGGAGTACGTCCTCCACACTGACATCCCAGCTGTATGCACAGCTCATGAAGCTGATGAGTCCTCTTAAGTCATAGACTTCTGGTTTTTTAAGTAGTATTCCAGGAGCCAATATCCAGACATTGGAGAAATATGATACTCTATGTGGTCAAATAACCAGGCTGAGAGAGGGCACGAATTAGTTGCTTAGCCAATTTTATGCACATTAATGTTTGAAGATGGCTACTTCATACCCAGCATCTGGCAATTCCCAAACTCCAGTAAACATAATTTAATCTTTAGAGACTAGAAAATTACTAGAAAATCTTCCAAAGCTCTGTCATCTTCATTTTGAATAATGATTCTGTCTGCATCTGAGAATCCCTAAACAGGCATTTCTAATAATTAGAATTCAAGGTAAACTAGCTTCTACTCATCAAGCTTAAAGCTCTAGAAAACATCCAAGAATTATATCTGTCCCAAACAAAACTCTGTGAGGGACCTGAGTAGAGAGGGGTTCAGAGATGTGGGTGCCAGCCTTGGCTCTCTCTAATTTGCTGTGTGACCT
This sequence comes from Perodicticus potto, assembly GCA_963574655.1. Lineage (NCBI taxonomy): Eukaryota > Metazoa > Chordata > Mammalia > Primates > Lorisidae > Perodicticus > Perodicticus potto. The sequence goes on along the minus strand of CAUYRH010080383.1, from coordinate 58,341 downwards.
TGGGCAAGTTACTTCTCCTCTTTGAGATTTGAAGTTCTCATTTACACAGTGAGGGATTAGCTCTTAGTCCCATGGCCTTCTGGCCTATGGTCTGTATATCTGGGTGGGAAGACCGGCCTTCATGGTTCCATGGAATGACGTTTGGTCTTGGTTCTGGTTTAACATGCTTGAGGACAGTTAGAACCCATCCTTGCTGCCAATGATCCAATATGAAATACATTTTTATTTGTTTTGCGCTGAACAAATTCCCCAGGGCAGCCATCCAAGAGGAGCAGGGTTGGTGGTAATGGAGAAAGTTCAGGATGAGGGCATAGTTTCCAGCACCAAAAACATCAGCTGAGCCTTCCTGACATCAGGACGTCAAGTGGGAGAGTGGACAGCTCTTCAAGGCACCTATTTCTTTGTTTACAAGCCTCCAAACAGCATCCTGACCTGTGCCTTTTTGTCACTGCACTGACAGCGTCCCAGCTTCTCTGGCACCGTGCAGTGGGGATGCAGCTCCGAGGAGGCCGAGCAGCCATGTGTCACGCACCGTGCACCACGCACCACACCCCGACCCACGGTGCTTGTTCACCTCCAGGAGAGCAGGGCTGGCTTCTCAGTGGCTGTCATTGCCAAGGCAGTATGTGTCAGTGTCAGACAGAGGGTGGGGGCCTGGCCTGGGAAGGTATCTTGTCCCTTCCTCTGGACTGCCTCAGTGGGCCCCTTGTCGCATTTGTTTGAGAACAGGCTTTGGTTGCGGGGGATTACAGGCCTTTTGAACAAAGCTGACCTAAATTTTCTGTTGGGTTTGCCTCTTCTCTGCAATGTGCCCTGTTGGGTTTGCCTCTTCTCTGCAATGTGTCTGTTTTCTCCTGGCTGAATCTGGCCATAGACTGGACAGTAGCTGCTAGAAAGACACCCACAATAATAGCGGACAGCTAAGTGGTCACTGTGCCTGGGAGGTACCACGGCGGTTTCCTGGAGGTGGGATCTGTTATTTCACCCGGGAAAAGTGAGGGAAGCAAGATTACATGGCTTGTCAAAGCCACAGGGCTAGCAAGCCAGACAGAAGGATTCCAACCCAGGCCATGGGGCTGCAGAGATGGCCACTCTTGAAGAATGGGGACGTCTCCTGGACACCTCCTGCACATCTACGGCAGTCCTTTTCCTCCCCACTTTCCTGGAGCTTAACACAGAGGCCCGGAGGGAAGCAGACCTCTTCTTGGAGAAGTTTCTATTGTTTACACAGTGCAACCTGTTTTGTTCCTTTTATCCTGAGGGAAACAGGGAGTAACAGCCTCAACCAGGAGCCAAGGCGGTGGGCAGGGCCTCTGCCCATCGTGTGCCTAGGCGCTCTAGGAATACTCCTAGGTTGCCAGCTGGGGAGACTATTTAAAAGGTCACTTCTTGAACCCACCTTGTACCTTCTAAACTAGAATCTTAAGCTACGGGAGGATTCTTTGGGAGTTCCTGGCATAGGGAACAGAGAATGAGCTTCTGGGTGGAAAGACCTGGCTGTGAGCCACCCCGCCCACCGCATGACCTCTCAAACCCTCATGCCTTCTGAAAAACAAGGATAGTAAAGAATGCTTCGTCTGCTTCATTGTAAGGGTGAAATGTGATCACCTATATAACAGCCTTTTCATGAATTTAAATAACTAGCTAACCTTTACTGAATGTTCCAACCAAGGACTTAGCAAGAACTATCTCCATCTGTCAGACACAAATGAAGCTCAGGGATGTCCCAAGAGCCCACCGCTTAGAAGCAGCAGGGCCAGACTTGCTCTGGGCTACATCTGCATGAAAATGTTGAACCCTTTCCCCCAACACTAGCCTCATGAAAGTGCAACGCCATGGTGACCTGGTACCCACTGTCAGGTAACCCTGCATCCCCAAAAGCAGATGAAGCAGGGACACTCAGCAGAAGCATAAACACTGTCCCACCTATAGGCGGAAAATGCCTCCACTGATAAAAACTGCCTTCTCCGTCATTCAACCCGCCGTTTACCTGTATGTGTCCCAGCCTGCCTGAAGGGAGCGCCGGGGGGCTAACCTGAGGCCAGGCTGTGGGCAGTAGCTTCCCCTGCTGCCTGCCACCCCACATCCTGTCCAAAGCATCACCAAGGATCATGAGCACATGGAATGGGAGCTCAGGCCCGGCAGCAGAGCCCTGGCAGCAGTGCCCTGAGCCAGTTCTGTCCTCACTACTCCCAGCTCCTCACAGCTGAGTGGAGATCACCACCCATGCGCTTGGTCCCCCCCAGCTCTTCAGCCACAGCTTCAGCTTCCTTGGTCCCCACTGTCGGAGCCCAGACACAGGCCACAGAGTGTCCCAGCTCCAGCTTATACTCTTGGGAACTCTCTTTCTGCACCTGAGCTCCTGTGCCTAAACCTCTAAGCATGAGTCCTTCCAAGCCTCCTGTTTTTATAACATAGTACTATTTTATTAATAATATTAATTGCATTAATATTAGATATTGATATTTAACCCAGGACTGACTGTACATGGGCATTCTGCTGTGCCTTCTATTTGCATTACCTTAGGGAATCATCACAACTGAGATGATTGTTATTATTATCCATTATTATTCCTATATGACAGATAAGGCAAATGAGTGCAGAGACATTAGGTGATCAGTCAAGTTTGGCCAGCTAGTAAGTGGCAGAGATGGGAAGAAAGCTGGGGCAATTGGCACCACAGTGACATAGCCACCATCCTGTGTCCCTGGTCTGATAATCTGCCCCAGACCTCGGGGTCTTGCCATCCTTCTGCCCCCTGAAGACAAAATATGGCACCCTCGGAGAGACCTCATATTAGTCTGGGTTCTCCAGAGGGACAGCGATAGGCGAGGTGTCTCTTCATGATAGGAAGGGGCTCACATGACCATGGAGGTTAAGAAGTCCCACGATATGCTGTCTGGATGCTGGAGACCCAGGGAAGCAGTGGTGTGATTCAGTCTGAGTCCAAGGGCCCAAGAGCCAGGAGCTCTAATGTCCAGGAGCAGAGAAGATGGATGTCCCAGATCAAGAAGAGATCAAAAGAATTCACCCTTCCTCTGCCTTGCTGTTCTGTTAGGCCTCCAGTAGACTGGACAATGCCTGCCCGTGTTGGTGAGGGTGACCTTCTGTATTCAGTCTATTGATTCAAATGCAAGTCTCTTCTGGAAACACCTTCGATTCACCTGCTATTTGAATATCCCTTAGAGCAGTCAAGTTGATACCTAATTAGCAATCACAGACCCCCCTATACCTGAAGCTCCATCTCCCTGAGTGTGGTTCCTACTGAGCTCCACGAGCAAGTCCTGCTGGTCTCTCTCCAGACCTGTGCATGTGTGTTCTCATCCGCTCCACCCACTCCGTGCGACTCCTCAGCCAGGCCTAGAACGCTCCCAGTGCCTCCCAATCGGCATCCCAGATCCCAAGTTTTTCTTGCTTCAGTCTGCCCTGCAGGCAGCTGCCAAAGGTCTCCACCTGAATCGTTCCTGCTCCTTCCTCGATGAGACTTTCCAGCTCTTCCCTGCAGGGGCTGCACCAGAGCCAGACGTGGGACCCACTATTTTAAAGCCTCACAGTCTGACCCAAAGCCCCTGTCTCCTGGTCTCATGCCACAGCCCTCTGAGCCCTTCAGCGTGGCTGGCCAGCCCCTTCCCTGTGCCCCACGTGTGGCTGATACTCACCCCCTCACACATTAGTGTCCAAGGTGCTCATTCAGAGGCATAGAAGTAGGAACTGAACACTGACATGTCCTAGCATCATTTGGGGGATTGCAGAAACCAGAAAGCCTGATCTCTGTTGGATAGACCTTGGTGATCAGCGGAAGAGGCAGAGTTTAGTGTCTTTGAGGAACTGACAGCCAGGGGCATGGGGTGGGGTGGGGGGTGTGCCTGAGACCAGATTGAAGGAGTCAGCAGGGCTGGGTCCTGCTGGAGCCTGCCAGGCACCCCGAGGGCTCAGTACAAATGGAAACCAGGTTGCAAGCACAGAGGTGACATAATCTGCTTTCACAAACACTGCTGTTACTCTTGACCTGTTCCTGGGTTCCTGTCTGATCTCTCCAGCAGACAGAGGGCTCCTGTCTCCCTCCTCTCTGTGTCTGCAGGGGCTGGACTGCCCCCCTCCCCGCCCCCGTGGCTCTTGTGTGGGGATGACACATGGAAAACAGCACAGGGCCGGCCATGGGCAAGGACAGCTGCAAAGGAACAGGCGCCCTGGGAGGGCGACGTGACTGAAGGAAACTTTGAGGAACTGGACTGGCTGAGAGGGAGGTGGATGAACCTGCACAGGGGGCAATGGGGTGCCCAAGAGAGCCAGCAATAGGAGAAAGGAGGGCCAGCCTCAGTGGGACAGATAATGGCATGCTCAGCTTGCTAGCTGGGGACCAGCAGTGGGGTGCTGTCCGATGTCTAAAGAGCCCATGGCCACCCATCCCACCCACACCCATGGCAAGCAGTGCAGCCATGGGCAGTTCCTTATCCCCTAGGCTGGGGTCATATGACCCTGTGACTGTGGCCATAAATAACCAATTGGACTGCAGCGTAGCCCCTGACTCTGAAGAGAGCCGTCCATGGGCTAGTCATGAGGAAACCAGAGAGCCGGGAGGTGGCCTATCACAGGACTCTGTCCGGCCAGGACTAGATGCCGGAGAGAAGCAACCGCCCGAGCACATGCCCCAGGGAGTCTGCAGGGCAGCAACATGGAGGATACACACAGAGATGGTCCCCTCGGGGGAGGGGAGCAGAGCTGAGCCAGTCCACGGGAGATGGTCAGCGAAGGCCACAAAGCACTGGGTGTCATGAGCTAAAGGAAGCCAAGGATGCAGAGCAGAGGGGAGAGAGACGGAAGGGGGCAGGGCCGGAGAGAAACTGAGTGACGGGATGATGGAGACACCAGGAGAGCTGGGACAGCAGGGCACCAGCTGCAGAGGAGTCACAGTGCGTTTGAGGTGGCCCGAGCTCGGCCCTGGTCCACACGTCCGGCTGGGGCTGCCTGAATGCACTGCTGGTCCTTGCGTCCTGAAAGCACCGAGCACAGTGACAACAGGCACGCTGCCAGCAGCTGGGTGGGGCCGGCCGCTGCTGGCTGCAGAGGTGGCTTCTCCAAGGCTTTCTGTGACAATTACCAGAGCCACCGCATGCACCAGAAAGTCTCCAGTGCAGTGAGCTCCTGCAGGCGCTGGGTGGTAAATTACCAGGTTGGAGACCACAGAAAGCCGCAGGAAAATTCCTGTCAGGGCCAGGAGCTGATACGGGAGAGAGGCCATGAATGGCTCCCCGATGGGAGGAAGGATTATAGCCACCAGAGCTCAGCGAGATTGTATGGAAAGAAAATGGGGAAACGATGGAACAAATGCCTGGAATCCCCACATGGGATGGCTGGCGGGGACAAGGGAGCTGTGCGGCCAGATGTGTGCTTTGCCTCCTGGAGTGAAACTGCTCCAAGTGGAAACTCTCCCAGCCCAGTGAGGTCACAGCCCATGAGCAGCCCAAGTCCAAAAAGCAAGATGGTGCACGCGCCGGCCAGAGCCTCTGTGACCACTTGGGAAGACCACTGCCTGGGGGCAGCGCCACAGCACAGGTCTCTGCCCCTCCCTCTGGGGTTCCCTGTGAGGAAAACCTCTTTGGGGCAGACTGTGAAACAAACCATCCGCTCCCCAAGCTTACAGACCTGGCTCTGGAAAGAAGACCCACGGGAAGGGGACCACAGCCAACTGGAGGCCGGGAAATGTTTCCCGTGGTCTGTGGTGGGGGCTGGGGTTGGCGAGCTTCCTTCTTGTCCGCAGCAGGATGGCACAAGTGAGCGCAAACAGAACAGAGGCCAATGCAAAGGGCTTCCTGGCCTTTCTCAATGGCAAGGACCTGGGAAGCAGGGCCAGGGGCAGGGCAGGAGCTGCTGGGGCCGAAGTGGGGAAGAGGAGACGCCATGGGAACACAAGCTGGCTGTGCTGAGAACCGCAGCAGCTTATGGAAAGAAAGGGCAGACGACGTTGAGGGCTTCCGTGTGGGGTGGCCGGGTATGTTTGTCCGCCCCAGTCCTCTCCTTGACTCCAGCTGCCAGGACTTGGCTCTGCTCCTGCCCAGGACGTCGAGTGCCACCTCCCTGGAGACCGTTCTTCTTCACGCTGCCTGCATGCGTCTCCGTGGCTGCGGCAGCAAACCTTTGCTTCTCACTCAGGCTGGCAGCCGGGGCTCCTGTGGCTCTGCCCCTTGACTACTCTCTTTCCAAGACTCAGGCTGTAGGAGCCACTTCATCTGGGGCAGGACAAAGACCACATGCTGCTGCCACAGCTTCCGCTGGGACCTGGCGCAGGGCACAACCTTTCACGTTCTGGGGGCTGAAGCACGTCACGTGGTCAGGTCCGAAGTCGGGGGTGAGGCTGCGTGTCGATCTCACAGCAAGGAGGGCGCGAGTCAACACCCACAGAAACGACGTCCCCCTCCCTTGCAGCGGCCCCCTCTGGAGTTCATCGCGTCTTCTGTGCAAGCTCCTTCTGCTCTACAGCAGCCCGATGAAACAACAGCAGAGGAAATAGAAACTAGTGTTGACCAGCTCCTTTCTTTGCTCCAGGTATTTTTTCTGAGTACTTTGCAGGCATTACTTGAGTCAACCCTCACAGCAACCCTCTGAGGCAGAGACCATTGCTATACCCATTTCACAGTGGAGAAAACCCAGACTGAGGGGGAGAGTCACGCAGCTGCTGAGGGTCAGGGCTGGGGCTCAACCCAGAGGCACCAGAGGCTGTATACTTAGCCCCATCACTAAATTGCTTCTCATGATACGGTAGGATTGGGCCTGGGTAGGAACAGTGGCCCCATTTGCCACACGTGCAAATCAAGGCTTAGGAGGGTGATTTAACTTACCGCAAACATACACCTTGGGAAAGAACTAAAGTATGAAGCCCTTGGTGTCTAGGCCAGGGTCCGCTTCTTCTACCCACTTGCCTCCCTCCTGCCTTGGCCTCTGGAGGTCCCAGGTCTCCCTTCTGCTGTGCAGCTCCCCTCCCCCAGGCCTGGGGCACTGTCCCCCAGCACTCCGGAGTCGCCTCTTTAGCTCCCGACACTGACAACTCCCCACTGCAGCCAGGAGCCCTCCCCAACATGGGGCACTGATGCGCCTCCCACACATGTGCTGTGCACAGTGAGGGACCAGTGACTGTCCTGCTCCATCTGTCTCCCGGTCCTCAAGAGGCAGCCTGGGCTGCTGGAGAGCCCAGGCCTGCGGTCAGACAGAACAGTGCTAAGTCCTGGCTTGACACTCACCGCTTGAGGCAGTTTCCTTGTCCTCTCTGGGCTTTTCTTTCCTTGTCTGTGGCACAGAGCCCCAGAGCTTCAAGGGCAGTCTAGTGCAGACAGCCTGCAGGGCCGCTGGCCTTCCTCTGGGCTTCCGTTCCTCCACTCCATGTCCTGCTGCATTTCTTTGGCCCAGATACCTCTGTGCCTCTCTTTCTGTGCCACCCCCATCTCCCCCATCCCCCCGTCTTGGTTTTGGGCTACTTTCACTGCCTGAGACAGGTGCATGCCAAGCCCCAAGATGAGGTGGGCACATTCCCTCTGTGAGAACCCAAATGAGCACACACAGAGACGCCTGTGTACACGCTGCACATGTACACGCAAACACATGCATATTCACACAAGCACTTACATGAACATGAAGCTATGTGTGTACACACACATACGTGCATGAACACAAACACGTGTACTCATGCCTGTACACACGAAGGCACAGCACACAGATATATACACATGCGGCACACGTAAATACACACACGCCCAAACACACACGTATCGTTGACCTTTGAACAACACAGGTTTGGATTACACGGGTCCACTTATGCTCGGATTTTCTTCCACCCCGGCCACCCCGGAGACTCCGCGCCTCCTCAGCCTCCCGCACGAGACGCCGCGGAGGATGAAGACCTGGATGATGCTCCACGTCCACGTAATGGGTAGAAACTTTTTTTTCTCTTCCTATTTTCTCAACATTGTCTTTTCTCCAGCTTACTTTGTTGCAAGAATACAGTAGATAACACATACACAAAATATGTGCCAATCAACTATCCATGTCATGAGTAAGGCTTCGGGTCAACAGTAAGCTATTAGTAGTTAAATTTGGGGGATGTCAAAAGCCATATAGGGCTACATGACTGTGCAGGGGGTGGCACTCCAATCCCTGTGTTGTTCAAGGGTCAAATGTATACATACACAAACACAGACTCATGCAAACATTCACACACACAAGCACAGATGCACACACACTCCTTCCATGCACAGCCATGGGTGGAGTGCGGCTTGTTGGGCCTGTCATGCCCGCAGTCCAGCTGCCCCTGGAGGGCAAGTGCCCTCTGAGGGCCTGGGGCCTCATGCTGCACCACAACCAGAGGACACCAATGTGAAGAGGGCCCTGGGTGCTCTTGCAGGTGGGAACATGAGACCCAGAGAATGGTAAGGCCTACTTGTGGTTGGCCCACAATATGCCAGGCCCAGCTGTTAGCGCTTTAGATGTATTAACTCATTTAATGCTCACAACCACCCAAATGGGCACTTATTATTGTCCTTGTTTTACAAAGGCCCAGAGGGGTGACTGGTTAGTGGTCATACAGCGGATGGTGGGGTCGGGTTCAGGCACACTGGATCTAGTGTCTGTGCTCCTACCTGCTAAGTGCTGCCTCTTCTCTGCCACCAAATGTGATGTGTGACTGGGGCAGAGGCACTTACAGCAGCAGAGTGAGGATTCCATCTCAGACCTCCTGACCCGGGGCCACCTGGCCCTGCCAAGTCGCCAGCCGAGCTGCCTGTTGTCTGCAGGGCCTCTGGCGGCAGGAAGCCCAGGAGTGTGGTGGGGTGCTCTACCCCGTCCCGCCCTCAGCTCTGGAGGCCAGCATTTGAGGAGCCAGGGCAGGCCAGATGCCTGGTTTCTTTGGCGGGTTTGCTCACATTCTCCTGGCTTTGCTTTTTTGGACTTGATTTAAGTTTAATTCCAGCCGGAATGACTGGAAATACCAAGTATTTCACTAGGATTAATGCCTGCCTGGAAGAGCCAACGGCTTCAACCACAACCAGGTACCATGGACCTCAGAGGATTGTTAATCCCAAGGAAATCCTCTGTGACTCAGCTCCGGTGGCTTCTCAGCCCCAGGAAGGCCAACCCAATTTATGGACACCCAGGCCCCGGGCTGTGCTTAGCTGGGGGTGAGGAGAGCTAAACAGGTCAGCTCAGCCTGAGCAGCCCTGTCCTCCCCACCCCTACTCATGACTATGACCCAGTACCCCGCCATCACCAAACTGCCACAGCAAAAAGGGGAGCAGAGAGGGGGAAAAAGTGCCCTGGGGGCAGGTGGGCAGCCAGGCCATGTCGTGACGAGGGGTGCAGCCCTAGCTGCCCCACACTGCGGCTTGGCCTTGGCCATATTCCAAAACTTGCCCGCACCTTGCTGTCTTGTTTCTGAAATAGGGATGATAACACCGCCTTCCACATGGACTTGGTGTGAACATTAAGTGAGACGAAGTTCTCCAAACACATAGCACAGTGCGTGGCACCTGAGACACTCCAGCAAATACTGTATGAATGTGAAACGTCAGGCTGGCCGCACCTGCCACATCATCAACACCGTTTGGAGGAGACAACCAAAGTGTGGCACACTCCCCTCCCTGAGGTGACTGAGCTTATTTTCCCTCTTGCCTGAGGGCTCCAGCCTCACCAGGGCTCAGCCAACTACGTCAGAGGAACCACACCTGGTAGCCTGCCTGGCACCCCCACACAGGGCTCCAGAGCCCCTTGCTGAGCCCCCAGGGCCGGGCACCCGGAAAGGACGCATTGCCCCACTCTGGGCTTGCCCCACTGGCTCTGCCCCAGTCGCCACTCCTATCTCCGGCCAGCCACCCTCCTGGTTCCCCAGGTGGAGCCCTGCTCTAAGTCCCACTTACGGATCAAGGAGCAGGGAGGGCACTTGCCCTCCTTCCTGTAGCCTTTCTTCACAGCTGGGGACTATCACCTACCGACAGGTCACCCCCAGTGCCCTGAGCATCAACGGCCACCTGAGATCCTGGCCCCGCATCTCATCCTTTCACGCCCTGGTGTGTGTCGGGGTGGAGAAAGCCCTATAGTGCCTTGTGCCTACCACCAGACTATCACAGAAGTTCAGAGGCAGAGAAAGGCAAGGGAGGGCAAGGAAAGAGAAAGACCTGGGAAAGAGTAAAGCAGAACTCTAGGGAATGCTGATGAGATGGGGTTTGAGCCTGCAAATCAATCAGAGCAGAGTTGCTCAAGGTGAGTGCCCTGCCCTCTAGAGCTGCTCTCAGCCACTCCTGCAATCCGCCAAGGTCATTATCAGTGGTTATGGCTCTGAACCCCTGGTGATCCTGCAGTCATTCCAGATGCCACAGAAGCTATCTTCATGCCTGAAATGCCTTCCCTGCTAGGCACCCTGGGTGACTCCTACTTATCCTTCAAAACCAAGCTTGAATGTCACCTCCGCCAGCAGGCCTCCCTGAATACTCCCTCTAGTCAGGTGCACCTTCTTATGGGGTCCCCCGGTGCACACCTCGTCTCATATCCTCCGCATTGTGCTCTATTGGCCCATCTTCCCTATGGTCCCCACACTACTCTGGGCAAAATGTGTTTTGTTCTTTCCACCTCTCCAGCTGCTATCACAGAGCTTGGCACCGGGTGAAGGATTGGCTAAAATATGCTGAAATGGATGACAAGAACATCTTCTGACTAATCCTCGTGGCCTCCTGGCAAAGCAAATGGAATCTCCCAAGCCAAGCGGTCTGTCTTCCGTTAAACCTCTAAGATGGACGCCAGTTGCAAGCACCACGCCGCTTCCTAAAGGCACCAGGTCATGCCCACTCTGGGGAGGGGCGAGTCAGTAGGCAGCTACATGGGGGCTCAGAATCACCCGCCATGCTCCTGAGTGAGAGGAGTCCCCGCAGAGTGGAGATGAGAAGCGCTAGCTGTGTACAGAGAGCAGTAGCAACATGCGGCTGGAGCTGAGAGCCACCTGCAGGGTGGGGGAGCGGCCCTGGAGGAGAAACTGAGGCAAGCATGACTGCTACCTACCCTGCGGATCTCTAGAGCCCAGTAAGGCAGCTTCCAAGGTAAGAATCTCACCAGGACTGAAACTCCCTCTTCAAAGGGGACCCACAATGCTCCATCCCAGGCCTGAGCCCAGCAGGACCCTTCCACGTGGCAGCACTGGCAGGTGGGCAGCAGCTGCCCTGGTTCCCACCCGAGCACAACTGCCCACCACACTTGGGCTACATGACTGGAAATTCTGAAAAGCAGGGCTGTGAGGAAAAGGCAGGCTTCCAAAGGAGAGGAAGTGTCATGGAGCAAGTGTCATGTTTTCGGCATCAAGCCCCACACATGTCATTGTGGTATCTTCGCGACAACATGCAAGGGCACTGGATCCTCTGAGCCCTTGCCCACAGCTAGTGTGACCCGCAGTCAGCATTGCCTCAGAGCAGAGGTGAAGGGAGGAAGGGGCTGCGGCTAGGAAAGAAGCTGCCTGGAGGGATGGGGTAAGTGGCCACGGTGGCTGCAAAAAGGCTGTTTGGGCCAGAAGCCAAGGGATGGGCCTGGGGCTCAGGTGCAGAAGGCAACGTTTCCCGTAGGCCCAGGAGCAGTATGCTTGGTAGAGCCTGGAGATGAAGTGGGATCAGCCCAAAGAAAGGATGGGGGGCCCAGGGGCTAGAAGAGAGCACAGAGCAGACAGGAGTGGGGAGTACTTTCCACCTGAGTACCCTGAGCCCCACACCTGCAGCCCCCACAGTGGCATGAGTGCAGTGGCAGCCCTATGGTGTCCACACGTGACCACATCCCACTGCAACACCAGCCTTGTAAGGCCTCAGGGCAGAGGAGGGAAAAGTCTGGAAAAAGTCAGGTGACTGCCCAGGGTCATGCAGCAAGAAAATGGGCAACTCAGGGCCAACTCGCTACTCTCTCCCCTGCCTGCTTGCGTTAAAAGTCTGTATACCTTCAAAAGGCCTGAATGTCAGGCTGGGTTGCCCTGGCTGGGAGGCAGGAGGGACAACCAGGTCTGAGCAGAAGGCCCTGAGTTCAGTCAGGGGTCATTTGGTTTGGGGGCCTGCATTTCTTTTCGGCTCTGGGGATGGGCAACATGCAGAGCGAAAACCATGCCCCTTCCATCCACTCATCCACCGTCTTTCCATCCGTCCTTCCTTCCATCCATCCAACCAAATCCTCTACAGAGCTTGGCACTGGGGTTACTCTGAGAAGCAGAAACCTGATGGTCATGCCGCCTTGCGGCCCCCTCAGGGAAGCAAGTTAGTGAGGGCGGGAGTGCGGCAGTGCGGCTGGGCCGGGTGGGTGGGAAGGAGTGAGGAGTGAGAGCGGTGTGGGAGAGGTCAGACCAGGCAGGGCCTTGGCTTCTCAGCACAATGGGAGGAAGGTTTGTGAAGGCTCTGGGGGAGGTGAAGAGCTTAGGCTTAGCGTTTCTGAGAGGTCCCACCCCGGTGTCTGGGTGCCGAGAGCCAGCTGGCTCCATGCTGCCCCAGCACCTTCCTGTCCAGCTGCTGAGAAGCCAGCCAGGGGCCCGACTCCCACTCACACAGCACCTCAAACCCTGGGCCGGGAGGGGCCTGCTGCACACACGTGGCCCACCTGCATTCACTCTGGGTGAACGGAATCTGCAGGGCGTGGAGACCTCCCTGCATGCGCAGGTGAAGCCAGCAGGTTCCAAGAGCCTGAAACAGGAACCAGGAATCCTAGGTGGGGAGCTGGGCCAGGTGCCTTCTCACCTGTGTTGCTGGGGCCCTCCCAGTCCCGGCCTGGTGCTTTGGCCAAGCTAGGAATCCGTTAATCTCACAAAGTGCTAGCCCTCAGATTTTATGGTCTGAAACCTTCCCATAGCATCTTTGTGACTCTGCAGTGCCCAGGATCCTGTGACCCACAGTGGCCTCCCAGTGACTCTGAAGAGGTCCCATTGCTGCCCCCGACTCAGAGAGGGAGAACCGAGGTGCTAGAGACTGGAGCGAGCCCTGCTCAGGCTTCAGGCTCAGCCCCAGATCCCAGACAGCAGGCCACAGGAAAGGCTTTGGACAACGGGGACTTTCCCAACTTGCCCATCACCCTTGTCTGCCCTGTCAGGGAAGAGGGATGAGCCAAGGCAGCCCCAGGTTCCTGGCAGAAATTGCACCTTCCCCCTGTTTTGCACAATAATTTGACAGCTTTATGAACACCTAGAAAGTAGGAGCAAATCCGGTTGGGGGGCCCGGACCGTGCCAGCACAGTGCCTGTGTTTCAGCTGCCTGGCAGGTGGGTTGTCTGACTGTAAGATCCCAGTGTCTCCCGGGGACAGTTTTTGTACAGAGCAGCCCTTCTTGTGGGCTCCAGGGTTTGTAGACATTCACCCTGGCTGTCTGCCAGAGAGGCCGTGGCTCAGGGAGGCCACAAAAACTGAAACAATGAGGGCCACCAAGAATTGAAGGGTGTGCTGAAATGGTCTTCCTGAGGTGACCAGCCAAGGCAATAGGAACCACAGTTGTTATTATACAAATGTGGTCCTACATGCCGGCACTGCCGTGGTGGGAGGCAAGGGGCCGCATCCCTGCCTGTCTAATGAGGTGTCTGTGTCTCCGAGCAGAGGCCTGGGGACTGCAGCCCAATGAATGTGAATGGGTCCCTCCACCCCCTCCAGCATCAACCTTCCCTTGATGTCCCACTGGTTTCTGCCTGCCAAGACTCCTGACGTGGGAGCAAGCCCAGATGGAGAAGGCAGAGAGGAGGGGATGGCCCTGGGAGTGGGGAGGAGGCAGACGGAGAATGCGCGGGAGCAGGGCAAATGGGGCACAGAGGGCCAATCACCCGGCGGTCTCCAGGCTGAGGCTGCTATGACGGGCACTGGGAGGGTGGCCCAGGAGGACAGAGAGAGAGGCCCACACCCATATGTCCACTAACCACCTGGCAGAAGGGCTCCATTCCAGGCCAGAGGCTCCCACTGGATGACTACTGACCAAAGCATTTAGGTTCCTGGGATGGGTTTAAGAAGCTGGGAATGGCCTGAGGCAAGCCCTCCCCACTCCAGCCTCAGAGAAGTGCCCCCAGTACAGGGACCAGCTTTATTATTTACCTGGTGCCTTCCAGATGTATCATCCCCAGGACCTTTGTGAATGTGCAGCACCTGTGAGCCTGGGACACCACTGCCACAGAACTCCTTGGAAATCACTGTGACACAGAAATTTCCTACTTAGGGGATTCCCATCTCCCCACTTTGGGTCAATCGATCAAAGGTTTTCCATGCACACCTGCAAGGCTCTTGCAGAATCAAAGCACTTTTGCCAAAGAGGTGTTTCTGAGCGTGCATCGCAGAAAGTAGCTTGTGTCTTCCTTCACTGATCCAGTATTTGCCGTGCTCCCGTGCTGCCTTCCCCTTAGGAAAAGGGAGTGCTTCATGTGTACTTCCCAGCTGGATCTGCAGGAGGCAAGCGTTCCCACCAGGACAAGCACATTCCTGAGCCTTCTGCCCCTTCCTTGTCTCACTGTCCCCTTTTCTCAGGGCTGGGGGAAAGCTCCAAATGCGTGGCCCTGGACGAACACTGCCCAGCAAGACAAAGGCCCAGGCTGCATGGGGTTGGGGGGTGAGGCAGACAGGAAGGCTGTAGGAGGGGGGCTCAGGCCCCACAGGGAGCCCCCCAAGGGCAGGGACATGAGGCCTGTGAGAAGGGAGGCAATCCTGGGTGAGGGTGGCTACACATAGTGGGCTCAGCCAAGGAAGGAAGTTCTGCAGAGGCCTGGAAGGCTGAGAGAAAAGAAGGCGGAAGTCTCTTCCTCTCCATCAGGCAGGGAGCCCCGCGCTCACCGGGTTTGAGCACCTCTCCCCAGCAGAGGCGGAAGGAAGCAGAGGTGGTCTGCCGAGGAATGTCAGGAAGGACGGGGCCCATGTGACAGAGGCAAGACCAAAACCAGCTCCTGCAGCAATAGCAGGTACTGGGGACCCACACGAGGAGCCACACACTGTCACCAGCCCGCAGAGGCCCCTAAGAGGTCCTCACTGGTGACATCGGGCCTCGGCACCCTTTTGCACAGATCTGGGAGAATGCCTGGCAAAGATGGGCCTAACACGGTCGGCTCTCCAGGTGTGAGTCACCCAGGAACCGGTTAGAGGTGCAGATTCTTGGGCCCCGCCTCACACCTACTGAATCAGAAACTCTGGGGGGAAGGCCCCCAAATCTGTTTTTAACAAGAACTCCAGCTGATTCCAGCATATGCTTAAGTTTGAGAACCACGGCCTAATGGAATCCCTGCCGGGACACCCACACCCTCGGCATCCTACGGAGGGTTGGGCTTGGGGGAAGCCACACTGAGAGCGGCTGAACCCCCGGCCTGTGCACTTGAGGGTGCTGAGAGTCTGTGCGTCAGGCCCCCCCTGAAGGGAAACCCCTGAAACCAAAGGCTGCCCTGCGAGCTACCCCCCTGCCTGCAGGGTCATGGCTTCCTGGGCCATCAGCCCCTCCCCAGACCTGCAGCCAAGGAGTTGATCCGGGCCGGACACGGCCACACACAGGGACCTGAAGCAACACCTGTTGGGGCAGCCAGAGGTCTCCGGAAACATTTGATCCTCTATTATCCGAATGCCCACTGCGTAGAATTGGAAATTTAGTGTCCTGGTTTTACAGATGCAGTTAGTTTCCGAGAGTTAGTACTGTGATCTGCAGGGGAGGCGGGAGTGCTCCCACCACTCCTGACCCGGCTGCCTCAGCCATTCTCAGGCGCCTTCTCCTGGGCTCAGCCAGGAGTCCCCAGGTCTTCAGCCTCACAGCTGGGCAGGGGACTTCCCAGTGCATGGCAGGACAAGGAGTTAGGGCAGATGTGGCTTCTCAGGCTTGGCCGCTGTATTGGTTCTCTCATCCGGAGCACGTGAATGCCGACGTCCTGCCCAGCACCCCACAGGAACCTGCTCCTGGAGGGAGGCTCATGTCCACCCCGCCTCCCACCCGAAGCGGGAGGGGAGCCCCCCTTGATCTGCTCCGAACTGCCCCTGACATCTCCTTCCCCTTAGCACTCTCGCAAGGACCCTGCTTGTGAGACAGACGAGACCAGTGTGTGGGCAGGAAACCACCTGGCAGCCTCAGGCCTCATCGGTCCTCACCACAGAAGGCGGCCTCCTGGGCTGACAGGGTTGGAGGTGCCCTGGGGCCCTGGGCTCCGCCAGGATGAAGGTCGGGGTGCCCAGGGCAGGCAGGAAGGCTGAACTCAGGGCAGTGGCCACTGTAGAACTGAGATTCTACTCAGCCAGAGACTCTGGGGTTGGGGCCCAGGAATCTGTGTTTCAACAAGACCTCCTGGGGACTCTGATGTGGCCGCCTCTGTCGGCCTCTTCCTTTGGCTGGTGTGTCCCCTTGCCATCACTCCAGCAGGCAGATGCTGGTGCCTCCAGGTTTCCCTTTGTCCTCCCCATCCCCACACTCAGCATCTTACCTCACTTCCTCCCACTGCTGTCCTCCCTTCCTCAGACTTTATGTCTATTTCCCTAATTCCAAAACCCAGAACGCTTTACCCACATGCATGACAATCCCACGGCACCTGCCAACACTTACTCGCCTATCATTTCTGCACTGTGAACCACGTGTCATATAATGCTAGACTCTGGGGCCCCGACCATCACAGAGCTGACAGTCTCGTGGGACTGCTGGGCTCTCCATGGTGCCGAGCACCTGTTCATTTCTCTAGCCATGCACACATCTGGCCCTTCCCTTCTTCATCCTGCTCTCAGAACTCATGCTGAGTCCCCACCATCCCAGACTGGCCCGGCACTTCCTGCCATGCAGGCCCAGGGCTCAGCGCTGTACAGGAAGGAGGCTGATGGGCGCAGCATGCCCCTCAGCCTGTGGAGGAGGGAGCAGAGAGGGCAGGGCGGCCTCAGGGAGGCCAGTGGCCACAGTGATTCTCAGTGCTGGTCACTCTTGGTAGCACAGGGAGGAGGAGGTACAAGAAAATGTCACCCTTTACTGAATGCAAAGACCAGTGGAGAAAAACCATTTGCCATCTGTTTTTTATACCTCTACTCATGTGGTTGCCTTGTCAAAGCTTCTGCTGAGTGCTGTGCTCCCCAGAGTTCACCGAAACTCCAGACTGGGGACAAGACCTCCTACTGCCCACTGGGCAGGCAGCACAGCAGCCCAGGGTGGTGGTGCGTGTGTGGCCAGGCTGACCGGAACAGTCCAAATTCACTACCTGCTCACCTGTTTCTTCCTTCCCACTATGAATAAAATCCACCTCTGAGGATGATTATCAGGATTATATTAATCCATACACATAATTTATTGATAAAGGCTCAATAAAAGTCATGGTTGATTACTACCAACTATATTTCCAGTATTCTTCCGGGGCAAATGACCCCTTGGATCCCAGCACAGAGTCTCTGGCCTGAGACCTCTGGCAGGACCACTACCTCCCCCCGGACACGTTGTCTACCTTGTCAATGAGGATTTCTAGGGAAGGTGCCAGGGACTTCCATATGCCCATAGAACGGCCCATGGGAATTAAGTATTTTAATTTACTTAGTGTTAACAGGTATGAGATTGGGTAAGGTTAGTCTTCAGGGGATCCCCTGAACAGATGAGAGAGAGATCAGAGACCAAGCCTGGTTACCTACCCACCTGCACCAGCACCTCCCACCCTGCTCACAGGAGGACAGGGGGCTCAGCCTTTCTTTTCTGGAAAGCCATGTGGAACAACATAGCAAAAGCAGTATATGAGTTCATACCCTTTGATCTAGTAATTTCTCTGCTAAGAACTCCTGGAAGCATTTCACATTGTATATTGAAGCAGTACCCTGAACCCCATAAATGCATCAATGTACAAAGTTATGATTTAATAAAAAACAATTAAAAAAAAAAAAAAAAGAACTCCTCCAAGGAAATAAGTAGAGGTACACAGGATTGTATGCGAGTTTGTCCATCAAGGCGTCATTTGAATTTTCAAATAAAATAGGAACAAGAGACACTAGGGAAATGGAGAGAGGAGGAGCATGACAGCACAGAGCATTACACGGCCTTGAACGATCTCTTCACAGACTAACGACGGACAGGAAGTTGGATGGAAAGAGGTCAGCCTGCTACCTCCAGGGTCTCCATTTGCTCCTTTGTGAAAGGGGTGACCACACCTTGCTCAGAGGATTGCTGTGAGCCGGAAATGTGGCCCCAGGGCCCTGTGCCCGGAGGAGGCAGGCCACCCGCTAAGCACTCAGCGGAGGGGCTGCCGTTATTAGCTCCCAACAGCTCCCATGAAAGAAGAATAAGTTTTCCCATTTTAACAAGAAAAAACATAAAACTCCAACTTAACCTTTCTTTTATAAAATAGCTTCATGAGCAATAATTCACATCATAAAATTCACCCTTTTTAAATGCACAGTTCGGTGGTTTTAGTATATTCACAGTTGTGCAACCACAACTCAATCTAATTCTAGAACATCTTTACCCCCACAAAATGCGCTCTGTGTTCTCAGCACTCATTCCCAGCCCCCTCAAATCCCTCTGCCCCCGGCGGCCACTGAGCTACCCTCCGTCTCTATAGATTTACGTAATCTGGACGCTTCGTATAAGTGGAATTATGCGATGTGATCCCACATTACTGGCTTCTTTTGTTTGTTTTCAAGGTTTGTTCATGTTTACCAAGAGTCAGGACTTTCTTCCTGTTTATGGCTCATAGTCCGCTGCATGGATATTTTGTTTACCCATTCATCAGTTGATAGACACTTGGGTTGTATCATCTACCTCTTGACTACTATGAACAATGCTGTTATGAACATGTATATACAAGCTTTGTGTGACGTATGTTTTTAATTTTCTTGAGTATATACCCAGAAGTGGAATTGCTAGGTAAGCTTTCTTTACTGGACTATTTCTCAGAACTTTTGACTTGTTAATGTGCATTGTCCACATTTATTGGGCCAGAGACCTGTTTTCCAAAAATAATCTTGGAAGACTTTAGGAAAGTCTTAGGCCCTACTCCTACCACCACCTTTTGAGGAAACAGCAGCATCGATGGGATCAGCAGCTTCCTAAGATCACACAACTAATCCAGGGGGGAAGCTGTCATGGGAAACCATGTGACTATTTGAAGGGTAAAGAATTTCCCAAACTAAGGATACTAAAAAAATCAAAGAAAAAGCAAGACAAATATGGCTACACACACAAACTTTTAAGCTTCTGAACCTCATGATAGATAAAAGCAAAATTAGCAAGCAAGTGACAATGTTAAAATAGACCACTGTACCTATAATTCTGGCTACATGGAAGAGCAGCCCCAAGGAATGCTAACAATTCTGATGCCCAGGCCTCACCCACAGAGATTGGTTTTATTTACTTATTTTATATGTACAATGATACACATCAAAACATGGTTATGAAATTCTGGGGAAAAGTTAAACGTTCACTGATAGAAGTCAGATTCAAAACATTCATGCAATGGGATAGCTGAGATTCACTGCAGAGAAGGGGACAGAGCTACAGCTACACCTGGGGACAAGCTCTCGGACATGCTGAGTGGAGACAGAGTTGACAAAGATCTGTACAGCGTAGTCTCTCCAAAGAAGTAAACAGTAAGTGGTGTGGACACAGGTATGGGGGATGGAAAAGGCTCAGAGAACGATTTAGGCTAATATGTGCCCAGAAGAATTTCCTGCTGGACACACAAGAATGAACGAGGGGTGTCAGGAGGGTCAGGAAGTACTCTCTTTAAATTTCATGCTTTTTGTCCAGTTTTAACTTTGTATGTGTGGTAGGGTTGACAAACCACCCCTTCTACATGAGATCCCAGACCCACCAGATCAGTCACCAGCCTCTTCCTCCCTTTCCAGCTCTGTAGTTATGGACACTTTTGCCACAAGGCCTCTATTTTCTCCCTATTAGGAAAGGACAATTTTACCACATTCACAGCATTTTCCTTAGTTCTTATTTTACGCTAGCAGGTAAAAGCTCACTTCTGCTGCTGACACTAGGAGTCGCTGCCATCTCCTAAGCGCTGAGCAGGTGTTGACTGACAGAGAGGAGAGTCATTTTGAAGATGAATTAAGGCCCTAAGTGTGCAGAGCCCTTCACAACTGTGGCCTCAATTGCTCCTCACAGGGGCCTACAGGACTGGAATTAGTTTTTACAACTGTTTAGCAAAAGAGTAGACAGAAGGTTATAGAGGTGTGTTCTTTGCCCAGGATTCTATATCTAGTGGAGGAAGGTTGAAGATTCAAACACTGCTGAGCCCGACTCTAGCATTAGAGCGGTGATTTTCAATGGGTATGCTGCAGCACACAGCTATGATGTGACACCATCTTGAAAATTTTTAAAGATCATTAATGAAATTATTTTCGAAAGAAGTTCAAAGCGCAGTGAGTATATCCTTTTTTTTACTCTTTTTTTTTTTTTTTTTTTGAAACAGAGTCTCAAGCTGTCGCCCTGGGTAGAGTGCTGTGGCATCACAGCTCACAGCAACCTCTAACTCTTGGGCTTAAGCGATTCTCTTGCCCCAGCCTCCCTAGTAGCTGGGACTACAGGCACCTGCCACAATGCCCAGCTATTTTTTGGTTATAGTGGTCATTGTTGCTTGGCAGGCCCAGGCTGGTTTTGAACTCTCTAGCTCTGGTGTATATGGCTGGTGTCCTAGCCGCTGAGCTATAGGCGCCGAGCCGTTACTCTCTTTTTTTGATGAACATAATTTAAGTGTGCTGCAGAAACTTAACTAGAGGTTCAAGTGAGCCATGAGATAAAAAAGGTTGAAAAACATTGCATTAGAGCTTTGGGTTTTTGTTTGTGTGTTTATTTGTTTTATTCCAATAGATTTAGGAGATTCGAGTGTATTTTGTTACATGGATGAATTGTATAATGTTGAAGTTGAGGTCTGAGTGTTCCCATCGCCAGAATAGTGTCCACTGTACCCAGCCGACTTCTAGTTTTATTCCCCTGTGGTCTGAGAAGCTACATGGATGATTTTGACTTTTCTAAATTTGCTAAGACTTGTTTTGTGGTCTAAAATATGATGTTTCTTGGGAAATGCCCCTTGCGCTGATGAGAAGAATGTGTATTCTGCAGTTTGGGAAGTCAAATGTACTGGGTGAGCCTGTTAGTTTCATTTGTTCTGATGTCCAGTGTTTCTCTCGATGACATGTGGCACAAGTCTTAAAAGTGATGGTGCCCTTTGACTTCCGTTTGTATTACTCCATTCTGAGGACGGAGATTTGTGTGCAAGCGTCTTCTCTTGGATTTGAAGACAAAGAAAAAGTCTTTTCAGATTCGTGTCCTTTCTACACTAGCTTATACTGGGTTCCTCAAGAGAAAGAGCTGCCGGTGCTCTGGTCCAACAGCACCTTTGATTCCCCGGGTTCCTATGAGGGCCCAGCAGCTACAGGTCATGCCTCTTCCCTGTCCCTAATGCAGCCCAGGCCCTTTGCAGACAGCTCTGCCTGCCAGGAACTGCTTCCTTAAGTCCAACCGATACCTACTTCTTCTTTACTTCTAACCATTTATATGGAAAAAGCTTAATTCCTTTTCACAGTGACTGATTTTCAACAAGTCAACTTTCAAAATCTCCATCGCTTCCCCTTTGAATGATACCGTTTACGTGGACCAGTTCTTTTATATATAATGTAGCCCTAATTCCTACAACCAGGTAGAGTGGGATCCTAATCCCATTTTCACAAGACAACCAAACTGGAGCTCAGGGAGATCAGCAATGTGCCCAAGATCACACACAGGTATGAGAGAGGTGGAAACCAGGCCTGCCTTTATTGGAGCCTATGGAATAGGTTCCAATTTTTCCACCTTCCCCATGTGGGGGAAGAGCAAAATGAATATTCTTTCTCATCTAGGCTTCAGCGTGGCCGAGGGTCAGACATGCCATTCTGGCTTCACGTCCCACTGGCCCCTCTCGCGCTGCATAGCTGCCGGGAGTACCTTGGGCATCTGGCCACCTACATGCCAACCTACAGCCAAAACCTGGCCCTAAATCATAATCCTACATTTATTGAGCCCTGTTAAACATCATCTTTATAGAGTCACTGTTGCTCTGGTCAGAGAAGAACATTTTGGACCCTGGCTCTGCCAGCGACAAATTTCCTCCTCCTCCACCGTAGTTAATTAGTACATTGATTGGCAGTTGCGGGGACTCAGGCCTATAATCCTAGCGACTCTGGAAGGCTGAGGCAGATGGAACACTTGAGTGTTCACTCAGGAGTTTGAGACCTAAGCAAGAGCAAGAACCTGTCTCTAATAAAAGTAGACCAACTAGCTGGGCATTGTGGTGGGCACCAGTAGACTCAGCTACTTGGG
This sequence comes from Perodicticus potto, assembly GCA_963574655.1. Taxonomy (NCBI): domain Eukaryota; kingdom Metazoa; phylum Chordata; class Mammalia; order Primates; family Lorisidae; genus Perodicticus; species Perodicticus potto. The sequence goes on along the minus strand of CAUYRH010080383.1, from coordinate 36,082 downwards.
AGACTGAGGCAAGAGGAAAACTTGAACCCAAGTTTGAGGTCACTGTGAGCTATGATGCCCTGGCATTTTACCCAGGGTAACAGAGTGAGACTCTGTCTCAAAAAAAAAAAATAAAGAAAGAAAGAAAGAAAAGAAAAATTAGTACATTGATGAGGAACTTTCTGAGAAGGAGCTCGTGTGGTGTGGTGTCAGGGATTCAGAGCTCTGGAATCGGATGTGGGCTGCATCCCAGCTGTGACAGATGACTTGGGAAAAGAGTCAAACACGGAGTTTAAATTTTCTGTGTGTAATGGGAATGAGGACAATAACTAGGGCACAAAGGTAGGGAGCACCACGAGCAGGTCACCGGCAGAGGGTGATGCAATGGTGTGAACTGGACAGTCTCTGACTGAATGTGTGATCCCTGTATGCAGGCTGAGAGGGAGTTCACACAGCTTCTCCACAATTCCACCCAAATCTGGTCCCTCTGGCCCTCCTGGGCCCCATTCTTGGGGGAGGAGGGAGGCTCACGAGTGTCCTGAGTTCTCACAGAGGAGGTGTTGCCACACAGGGTCGAAGGGCCGGAGCTGAGCTTGGAGGTGTGGAGGGCACCCCTCTTCCTGGTGGCCTGGGACTCGATGGGTTCCCCAGAAGCTGTTCCAGTTCTTGGCACAGACACTGGGCACTACAGAGACACTCCATGGCACCTTCACACCCATGGGAGCCTGCAGGTGCGTGGGCAGAGCTGGCCAGTGTCCCCCATGCTGACTCCCTCTTGTCTAGGAGACCTTTGGTCTGGGAGGTCCTACTGGACTCCGCCTTTTCCTTCTACACACCCCACCTTACTTAACCCTCACCCCCCAAACCACAAGGCTGGGTAATCCTACCCCCTCCTGGAGCTAAGCTAACTCCTTATCTGTTCTCCTGTGTATATGGGTAATCAACAGCTCTAGTACCCAGAACAATGTGGGACACAAAATATGTTCTCAATAAGAACTTGTTGAATAAATGAGTGTGATCAATTTGGATTGAAAAAAAAAAAACTACTTTCCTCTCAATACTGCTTGATTTTGTAAATCAAAAGCAATGATTTTTACAACCGTTACCTCTGAAAGAGGCCTTAAGACCCTCTTTGAGAAACCAACAGTCTGCACTATGATTTTCTTTCCTTTGCATTCCTGCTGGAACATCCCAACCCTCCCCAAAGCATAGATACCTCTGCTGGAACCTGGAGAAGGTTGGTGGCAGACATGGAAGGGGAGGGGGAGATGGGGAAGGTCACATCGTCAGCACATACTCCCCCTACTTAACAGGGGCACGCTATAGGATTGACTATTACTATTATTGTTAATTATTATTGTTATTTATCCAAAGATGCCAATGGAGATACCACCAACCCCTCACGGAATGTGTTTAGGCACCACCATCAGTAGTTTCCAGTCCACCTCCCGCCTCAAGGTCCTGGGGGTCAGAATCCATGGCTTGTTCTGTCCTAATCCCCCCCCATCTGGTCAAGGAGTGCTGTTTGGATCACTTGAGTTCATGGACAGAAACATCTTAATATTTTAAGAAATATTAGTTATTCTCAAGTGATCTTCACCCATCAGATTCTCTTTCTGCTGCCGAGATGGAATCCAGGACTTCTTGGAAGAACAGAGGACCCTTGTGGAGCCCTGCAGGCCTGCAAGACCAGCCAGACACTTAGAGGCATGTGGCCTGGTTTCCAAGCTCTGTGACCTCTGGAAGTCATTTGATCTTCCCTGAGTCTCAGGTTCTTCATCTTAAAAATGGCTGCCATAATAGATTGGGTAGCGAGGAGGTATTCCCAGCAAGGTGACCTTCCTGGCTCTGCCCTGATTCTGGCATGTTAGGGCCAGTGAGAGGCCGGAGGGTAGACGTGTGGCTCACACAAGCCTTCCCAGTGCTCTCATATCGCACGCTGTGCATGGCCCGACCCAGGCCATGAGCCATGACACTGGAAACAGGGTGCTAAGCTACCACGAGTCTCTGGTGTCTATGAGCGCTCCCTTCAGCTCCATAGGATTCCCCAAGGTAGTGTGGTCACTGCCCTGCCCTCCTCTGTGTCTGCCTGAGCCCAGCAGTGAGCACCTGTCTGGGTGGATCAGGCAGATGGCAGCTCCCCCACCCGACTCCGTTTTCCATTCTGTCACCAAGGTGATGCTGCGCATGGGTCTGCAAGAGCAGAAAACAGGTGCTGAGTTCTCCCAGGTCCATTAGTTGCTAAGTTGAAAGCTGCCCTGGCTCCTGGAGCCTAAGGTGCAGGTGGACACGGGGGCCTGGGGAAAGGCAGCTCCCAGAGTCTCATGCCTCTGTGCTTGCTGGCCTTGTTCCCTCCTCATGTGTGCGAGCTGCCCCGGCCACTTGGAGGTGACCAATCAGCACTGCATTTCTCTGGCAGGGGAAATGTGCCCCTGCCCCATAGGTCCTGCAGCAACCTCCAGAGGCAGGGAACATGGTCTTCCATTAGTGGTCCCAGAGCCCACTGTCCTACCCCCAAACATCTCCCCTACTTTCCAGCCACAGGATCTAGAATTCACTTTTTTGAACATGTGCAGTATTGTGGGCATTGAGCTAGGCCATGGAAAACTGACTATAGTCCCCGATTCATGGAACCCACAATCCAGTTGGGGCACCACCAAGTAAAAAGAAAATTATAATATCACACAACAGCCATGATGGGGTATGTGTAGGCTGCTTTTTATCAACCTGTCTGGGGTTGAGCCAGAAGGGCTTCCTGGAGGAGGGGCTGCTGGGCACCACATCGCTAAGTGACTGTCCTGACGGCGATATCTGCTACAGAGGGAGGATGATGACCACACTTGGCCAAGTACTTGCTAACCCTGCCGTAGGCCTTAGTTTGAATGAGTACATCAGATTCTTCTAAGAAGCTGACAACTGGAACTCATATCATTTTGATTATAGCAAACACTTATTGATTATTTCCTACATGTCAGGCATAATCCTGATGATTTCACAATGACCCTCCAAGATAAGCAATATTTTTATCTCTAATTTCTACATGAAGAAATTGAAGCCCAGAGAGGTTAAATGACTTGCCCATAACCACAGCCACCAAATCTCAATGCTGGAAGGAATATTGGTGATCAGCTTTGTCTGACAGGTAAGAGGAAGCCCAGGGAAGAGAAGAGATTTTCCAGGGTCATTTGCAGCTGGAAGTCTGCAGGTGGGTGGAGAGAGAAGGTCCAGAGCTCCAGCTGGCATAGGAGAAGGGCTGTGGGCAGCCAGGAAGTATTCTGTCTGGGAGAATCGGGCACAATTATTTACAGCGAGACAAGCAAGGGGGAAGTTAAAGATCTCTAATTGTCTCAGCGTCCATGCTCCCTTGTTTCATTTTAATAATAAATGTGGCCGAGTTTAAGCTGGGCACACACCTGCCCCATCTCTCAAGCTCCTGTGTGGTACATGTGGCTGTGTGACAAAGTTTAGGCTAAGAAGTGTGAGCACAAACCCCTCTGGCTCACCTTTCTAAAGACGAGCTGCTACTCTCACTCCCCTTCCTGCCTGGAGCCTCCCAGGTCGGTCTCATGGCACAGAGTTGCCCACTCAAGAGAAAAGCATTCTTTACCAATTGTATATCTGGCTCAAAAACGATCTGTGCTGCTTCTGCTCTGAGCTGGCTCCACGGACGCACCCAACCACGAGGGGCCTGGACCTCGAATCCTGCCACATACCTGGAAGGTGAAGAGCCTTTGGTGAGCAGCAGTAATGACACATGGTTTCCTTCACAGTCCTGCCAGGGCCAGTCCTGGGAAGAGTTGTCTTCTACTAAATGATGGGCGAAAGCCACAGTCCTTAGAACCATGACACACAGCAGCTGGTCCACAAACCTGTCTGGAAGCAGAAAGGCCTCTTCAGGTCCCCATATGCCCTGGCACGCCTCACACTCTCCAGACAGGGTCCAGGACCGCATGGCCCTCACCCCTGCCTTCCCAACACTGCCCAGGACCAGTAAGAGTAGAAGTGCAGCCCTGAGGCACAGACAGTCTGAGGAGTGGAAAGTGGGTGGGTGAGCACAGATATAAGAGCAGAGCTCCGGGGCTGCTGGAGCCTCCCCACGGCGGGAGGCCGGCCCGTGTGGCTGGATGCGCCTGCATCTGCAGCTCTGGTTTCTTAGCCACAAGTCTTGCATTGTTCGAACCCAAGTACACAAGCACTGAGCTGACTGAGCACCTGCCAGTGCTGGGCTCTCTACTGGGCACTTTGGGGCAAAAGACGTGAGCGCCTCTTGCTGGAGCTCTTGGCCTAGAAGGACTGGCAGACAAGTGCCTGTGCAATGATCCACCCGAAGAAGCAGCACAAGGGCTACAGTCAGGCAGCAAGCCTGTGCGGGCAGCACCAGGGAAGGAGCAGCGGCGAGGAGGCTGCCTGGGGGTGGGGGTGAGGGTGGGACGGGAGAAAGCATTCCTGCAGAGGTGACAGGTAAGCAGGGTGGTGGGCAAGAAGTGTTCCAAAAGAGCTTGGGTAGCGATTCCAGGTGAAGGGACCCACTAGAGCAAAGTGCGAGGCAGGTGCAGGACACCCGGCTGCGGTCACGCAGGCCGGGCCCAGGGGCAGGGACAGCTGCCTGGCAGAGGACAAGCTCTGGTTACCAGCTGAGTAGCTTAGCTTGAAACAGAAGAGCAGGGCCCGCCTCACTGCTTTGGCTGTTTACCTTGGACAGTCTTCTGTCTCTTTGGGCCCAATGCCCTCATCCATGAATGGGGGACCCAGAGCTGCGTAGGTAACCCAGAGCCACCTCAGGGGGCAGCTGTGTGTGGGAGGTGCAGCTGTTGTGTTTGGGGGCTCCAGGGCCAGGTTCTGCTCTGCCCAAGGGACTCTGGCACTTGTCAGCTGGCTGGCTGGTTCCCCAGGTGGCACCTCTGGGGCCTGGGGCTCCCACTTCTCTCTAAAGGTGAAGTGGTGATGTCAGCCAGGCCCCTGTGGACCTTTCCCACCAGCTCTTCCTCCTCTTCTCAGGCACGGATGACAGAAATGTACCCTGGCAGCTGCAGAGAGAAAGCGCCTTTGACTAAGGGGGGCTGGGAGGGGCTGGCTGTATTTGTTGACTATAAAAATGTCAGCTCCTTTGGGCAGCTTCTTGAATCAATATTTGCTGTTCTGAGGCTGAGTTCAAATGCTCAGTAATCCACTTGGCCTGGCCTCTTCCTCCCTCACCTGGGTGAGGACTCACACCCACAAATATTTGGCAAGGCCCTTGCTGGCCGGGATGGGGAGCCCGCTCCACCCGAGAGGGGCTGTCTTGAGAACTCTGTGGCCCCAAAGTAGCTCATGAGAAAGGAAGGGTCCAGGAGAACAGGATTACTCTGATTTGCATTCTGTTTTTTCCAAAAATAGATAGCAAAGCAACACCGACGTCCCACCACTGTGTATTCAGATAAAAGAAGGGATGTGCAAGGGTTTCCTCATTGCCAAGCAGCACATCGCAGTGAGAACGACAATGATGGTGGCGACGAAGGTGGCAGCCTCTGCCGAAGCTTTCCAGGTGTTCCCGTCCAGCCAAGGATCCTCTAGCCCAGGTTTGTGGCAGTGATCTGAGAGCACACAGATTCTTTTTTTTTTTTTTTTTGCAGTTTTTTTGTTTTTGGCCGGGGCCAGGTTTGAACCCACCACCTCTGGTATATGGGGCCAGCACCCTACCCCTTTGAGCCATGGGCGCCGCCCCAAGCATACAGATTCTTGAAGCTTGTCCCTGGAAATCTTCGTGCCAACCTCTGTTCTCAATCTGAGCAGCTACTCACTTCAGGCCTCTCTCTGGTAAGGGGCCAGGAAAACTTCAGGAGAGAAATAATAGGGCCCTGAAGGTCAACAGATCTGATCGCCTACCTAGTGCTGTGTGCTGTGTGACCAATTACTTAACTTCTCTGAAACTCAGACTCTCATCTGCAAGATGGAGCGAAAATGCCCGCCCTGCAGAGCTGTTGCAGGGTTAGCAATGAGGCATGGAGCACCCAGCAGGGCGCTTAGCACCTGGGGCATCGCTAGTGTTCCCTCTCTGTGTCATCTGACACCAAGAGTGGCCTGGGGCGAGGGGTGCCCACCGAGTCTGACTCACAGAGCACCTTCCCTGGCTCATAATGCGGATGGGAACACGGCCCCACAGCCCCTGGAAGCCACAGGGCTCCCCAGATGTCACTCTGAGGGTACCCCATCCTGAGGCCTGATGGGCTGCAGCCACAGCTGTAGTTGACCAATGCTCACAGAGCCTGTGCTCCAGGCTCAGGGCTGGGGTGGTCCCCAGCGAGTAGGGAGGAGGCAGCTGCTCCTTCTCCAGCAAATGGCTCTGCCAGGCAGTGTGCACAGCGCTTTCCTAGCTGCCCCTAGAAGGCTTCACGTGAGAGTGTCCCTCTGTAATACATAAAAGGTCTAAGAGTGAGGAGTGTCTGGGCCAACCAGGGTCCAGGCAGAGGTGCATCATGCTGTCCCTCCCTCCCCTACCCTGCTGGATCCAAGCTTTCTGTCCCAAGGTCCCCCGGCCATGCTGAGAAGGAGAATGAGAGGACAGCAAGCCAGGCACTGAGAGCAGTCGTCACAACAGTGCTCCTCCGAGCTGCAGCCAGGGGCCGGGCAGGATCAGAATAATCTGAGTTGCTTGGCCTAGACTGGTGGATTGCTGGAGTTCAAGAGTTCGAGACCAGCCTGATCAAGAGTGAGATCCTGTCTCTAAAAAAAAAGCAAGTCCCCAGTACCATAGCAGACCGCTGGCACCAGAATCATCTGGGTGAGGCCTAGGGACATGTGCTTTTAACAAGCATCCCAAATGACTCCAATACACATCGAAGTTTAAGGACCCAGATCCAGATCCCATGTTTAATACTTGCTTGCTCCGAAATAACTTGAGTTTATTTTAATTGAGGTATAACTTATAGTGGATCTCAAACTTATCAGTTTTAATGAATGCATAGCAAGACCCAGAGGGTGGGGTCGATCCAAACCTCAAAACACTGCTCCTCGGACTCTCTCACCATAGGTTGGTCTTCCCTCTCCGCACCCCTTGTATCGCTGAGTACAGGTAATGGGTACATTTACCCATTGGGGGGCAGCTTCTTTCTCTCATGCATTTCTGAGATTCATCCACATTGAAGTAAACACCAGCAGTTCAGTCCTTCATTGCATGAATATGTCAGAGTTTGGTTTTCTATTCTCCCAGTCATGGATATCCGGCTGGTTCAAGTTCTGGGCTATTTTGATCAAAGCAGCTTTGACCATTTATGTACATATGTTCTCATTTCTCCTGTGAGACAGAATTCTAAATGGCCCTTATGGCCTCTGCCTCCTGGCCCTACACCGTGTGCAATCCTCTCCTCTTGAGTGTGGGGAGGATCTGTGACTCATTGCTAAGGGCAGTGGACGTCACCTCTATGACTACATCACACGGTATAAGACTCCATCTTAGCAGACCGAGTGAGAGCTCCTCGCTGGCTTCAGGGAGCAAGCTGCGATGTTCTGGGCGATGGCCGTGCGGAAAGCAGCTATAGGGGCCTCTAGAAGCTGCAGGCAGCCCCCCGCTGGCAGCCAGCAAGGACGTGGAACCTCAGCTTTACAACCACAACTGAATTCTGCCAACAACCACGTGTGCCTAGAAGATGACCTCAAGCTCCGGAAAGAAAGAAAGCCCGGATGACACCTTGATTCTGTTCTTGTGAGGCCTAAGTACAGGTCCCAGCCAGCCTGCGCTGAATCCCTGGCTCACACAGACTGGGAGGTGATTAATATATGTTGTTTTAAGTTGCTAAGTTCGTGGCGATTTGTTATAGATTACTGATACATGAGGAGAGGAAAATCACTTCAACAAATGGATTGTGGAAAAGCTAGAAAGTTATCAGAAAAAAAGCATTGAAGAATATCTTTCTGACCTTGGGGTAAGAAAAGGTTTCTTCAAGAAGATTCACAAAGTATCACCATAAGGGAAAAAACTAATAAATTGGATTTCAGCAAAATTTTTAACACTTTTGCTAAATAAGAGACACCATTGAGAACATACATACTTAAGCCACAGGCTTGGGAGAAAATATTCGCAACACATAAAATGGACAAAAGGACTTATACCAAGAATACAGAAAAACTCCCAGGCTGAATAATAAATCAAACAAGCCAAGCCGGAAAGGACACAGAAGAAGATGGACAAAGGGCCAGGAAGCCCGTGACAGAGCACTCAACCTCGTTAGTCACCAGGCAAAATGCAAATTAAACCCACAGTGAGAACCCACCACAAACCAGCAGCGATGGCGAAAATAAAAAAAGGCAATATCAAATGCTCAAAGACAAACAGATTAACAACAATAAATGTTGGCGAGAACGTGAAGCAACTGGAATTCTCAGACATTGCTGGAGGGAGCGTCACATGGTGGAATCACTTCAGAAAACTGGAGTTTCTTCAAAAGTCAAACATCTCCCTCAATTTGATTGTACAGGTTACAGGGATAAAATGACATTTTCATCGGTAACTAGCATTTGAAATCTGCTTTTTTTTTTTTTGGTGGGGGCTGGGTTTGAACCCGCCATCTCCGGCATATGGGGCCGGCGCCCTACTCCTTGGAGCCACAGGCACCGCCCTGAAATCTGCTTTTTAAAAATAAATGTTATAAATGTACATGATTCATAAGACTTGAAAAAGAGAAGCTGTCTGCGACTCCCTATTTCCCTTTGCCAAAAGGCTAATCATTTCAATTCCATTTTTCTTTTCTTTTCTTATTTTCACTTTTTTTGGGGGGGGGCAGTTTTTATCTGGGGCCGGGTTTGAACCTGCCACGTCTGGTATATGGGGCCAGCACCCTACTCCTTTGAGCCACAGGCACTGCCCTCTTATTTTCACTTTTCAGATTTTTCAGTCTGATTAACTTTTCTAGGGACGGTGAGGATTTAGTTCTCTTTAACCACCACTATTGCAGTACCAGTATCTCTTCCCCCACTCCACCCTTCTGGTGCCGAGATATCGAAATTGTTGTTGGAGGTTAGCATTTATAACATTAGTATTAAATTCTATTAACATAGTAAGGACTGAGCCGTGCACCGCCCTGTCACTATTTTTTCTTTCTTGCACTACTTTCGATTTTCCTTGAAGTCTCTTGTTTAACTATTTGCTTTAATTTTAATCTTATCTCCAGATCTTCTACTAGTTCACGCTGTACTTAAAAGCGGAGTCTGAAATAAAAATTAAAGTGCTTCTACTGTGTTTGGGAGATGCAAAACCAGACCCGTGAGGATGAGGAGAAAGGAAGGGAGGCGGGGAGCGAAGTGAAGCAAGAAAAATGATGTCACCACCCTTGGCTACTGCTGCATAAAGAGCCACCCAGCCACACAGCAGGTTGTCCAGCAGGCATGTCCATCTAGCACCTGAGATTTGTTCAGATGGGCTGTGGGGATAAACCATGCCTCAGTGTCCTCCAGAGAAAAAAAGGGACCTATCTGCCTGGCTCCTTTTGTCTCTGGTTTTTTATTCAGTACAATTCATCCCATAAATTTATTCCCGTGAACTTCCAAATGGCATCATCCAGTCCCTTCATGGGCTGCCCACTTGGGATACGGATTTCCCACCCTGAGGTATAGTGTTTTAACCAACAACAGGAGAGAGGTTGGAGGAAACAAACTCCGGGAGAATGGCTAGTTGGCCCGGCTGCAGAAAGAGCTGGAAGAGGTTTTATAGAGTTTGCGTCTGATATAACTTTCCATATACTTATCACTTACATACCCCCAGCTTCCACCTATCCATCCGAAACTCCTCTCACTCATTCAAATATCTCCAGCTTCCTGCAGCTCTGTCTCTGGGTCCATTTGATCTGCTCCACTTGGGACTGGTTGGCCTCTACACCTGGTGCGTAGATGTCGGCCCAAAATCTCTTTTCACCATCATTTGGAGATTTTCTTCCCCCTTTTCAAGTTGAAACTGTTTCCTGAATTCTATATTTTCTTCTTTCCTGGTTTATACTTTTGTTTTGTAGGAGCTCTTCTAAGAAAGGGCGCATAGTACGAGCAAGGTGCAGTGAAGTTCAAATGCGCCTTACTATTGAGCCTCAGTCTTAAAAAGGCCAAAGAGCCAAATGCCTATTTCAACATAATTGATGTCATCTGTGAATTTCAGATAATCAATTATCATGTGACCTTGAAGGTTTTGTTACCGTCATATCTAATTAATATTAATGTCAGTAATGTGAATAAGCCATGCTATTCAAATTATTAATATTAGAATATTTACCTTCCAATGTAAGTAATCATTTTAGATACATTTTAAAGTGAGAATTTCCTTACATGTTTAATGTTTTACATCTATCAATCGGTGAATATAAATGTATTTGTATTATTGAAAAATTAAAAGTCACAATAATTAATGAGAATTTTATATATGAAAAAATATTAAAAACATTTAAATAGTGGCTGGGCCTGGTGGCTTACACCTGTAATCCTAAACTGGGAGGCTGAGGTGGGAGGGTTACTTGAGCTCAGGAGTTTGAGACCAGCCTGAGTAAGAATGAGGCCCTGTCTCTACTAAAAACAGAAAAATTACCCAGGTGAAGTGGTGGGCACCTGTAGTTCCAGCTCCTCAGGAGGCTGAGGCAGGAGGATTACTTGAACCCAGGAGTTTGAGATTGTTATGCTGGTGCCATGGCGCTCCAGGCTGGGCAACTGAGTGAGATTGTGTCTCAAATAACAAAACAAAACTAAACTACATTAAATCATATAGGAAAGAAGAATAGAGATTAGATTATATCATGATTCAAAGCATTATAGAAATATTAGAAGTACCAGCCCTCATAAACTTTAAGAACTAAATTTAACTTGTTTATTTGCCCTTAGGCCAAAAAATATTTCAAGAAAATTCAACATAGTTTGTGAGGATATACTTTGTCCTCCCAACATTTCATGAGAAGAAAAGAACCTCCCAAAACATATAAACATCATCCATGATAAGTCATCTCCAACCTAGATATAATAAGGGTATAAGTAATACATTAAAAATTTAGGGAAAAATGAGGTAAGTAAAACACATTTTGTTCTCACTGATCAAGTATTAAAGTAACAGACATCACAAGAGGGTTTTAAAATAGTTCCTTATAGTTTTGAGTTCTAGGAGATTAAAAATGTAAACAATCAACTTATTGGAAGAAGTGTAATAGACAGTGATCAATTTTCAGCAATTAAAAATGATTGTTGAAATTTGTTCAAGCTATGAATTCCAGGTGATTTTAAAAACAAATTCCTCATTGTATTCACATTTATACCTATTTAAAAAGTTAATAGTATAGTAAGCTTTCTCTCATATTAATAAACTTATATCAGCTTTCTTTCAATTAGTATTTCCATGGTGTTTCCAATTCCATCTTATTAATACTTTTAACCTTTCTGGTCCTTATATTTCAACTGAATTTCTTGTAAACAGCATATAGCTGAGTTTTGTTTTATTTTTTAATCCTGGCTGACAACATTTGCTTTTTTAATTGTGGTTTTTAGTTCACTTACGTTTTACACAACTGCTGAGGTATTTGGAGTCAAGTCTATTAGCTCACTACTTTGTCTCACTTGTCTCACTTTTTTCTCTCCTTTCTTTTTTTTTTGCAGTTCAGCAGAGGCCAGATTTGAACCTGCCACCTTCGGTATATGGGGCTGGCACCCTACTTGCTGAGCCGCAGGCGCCGCCCCTCCTTTCTTATCTTCTACTCAATTAATCATGCTTTTAAAAATTATTTCCCCTAGTGCATTAACTTTTACTTTTCTTTTAATGATTACCCTTCTAATTTACAACACATGTCCTCAACTTACTGCAATCCAGCATAAATTAGTACTTTTACTGCATCCCAATAGGGTAAGAACCTGTGAGACTTTCGCTCCCTTTACCCCCTGTGCTTTTTGTGCTATCTTTGTCATGTATGTCACCTCTTAGTATCACCTACAAGAAACTATTAATATTACACTGTTTGGTACATCAGTGGTCACTGGGTTCCCCTCCACATTTCTCCTGTCTGTTGCTCGCCATTCCTCTCCATTCTCAGGCTTCCATTTGAGATAATTTTTTCTTCCTAAACAAATATTTGTTTTATTGCTAGTAACAAGTTCTCTCAGTTTTCCCCTGGAAAATCTCTTCATTTCATATTGATTTTTAAAGGCTCGTTCGGCTTTTCAGTTGGTTTGCATGCGCCATTGCATAGACGTCAGGCCACCGCGTTTTCTCTTGCTTTGTTTTTGTTCTAAACCAGCTGTCAGCCTTACTGTTGCTCCTTGAAGACATGTTTTCTTCCTTCGACTGCCTCTGGGATTTTCTCATCTTTGATGTTCAGTCTCTTATGCTTACATGTGAAGTTATGATTTTCTATGAATTTATGATACTTGGGTTTTTTTTTCTTTTTTTCTTTTTTTTATTGTTGGGGATTCATTGAGGGTACAAGAAACCATGTTACACTGGTTGCATTTGTTGGGTAAAGTCCCTCTTACAATCGTGTTTTGCCCCGATACTTGGGTTTTATAGAACTTTTGAATCTATTGTTTAAATTTCTTTTTCACAGTTTTAGAAAACTTGTGAAGTGTGGTTCTGAAAACACTCTTTATGCCCTATTCTGTCTGCCCCGAGACTCTAATTATATACTGTTATATGTTAGATCTCATCGCTGTATCACATATGTTTTACATCCTTTTCTGTATTTTCCATCTCTTTTTTTTTTTCTCTCTGCACTTCGGGGTGGATATTTTCAATTTGTCTATCCTCCTGCTGGGGAATTCTCCTTTCTTCTGTGTATATCTACAGTTACAGCCATCTACAGAACCCTTAATTTTAGTTATTTTATTTTTTCTGTTCCACCATTTCCAAAGGAGTTATTTTAATAGACACCAGTTCTCTAGTGAAACTCTTCTTTTTGTCATCTTTTCTTAGAAATAATAAACACACTTTAAAAATTGTTTCAGATAATGCTGACATCTATATGATCTCAGAGAGTATAAGTTTTTCTCTTAACTTCAGTCATTTGATTCTATTTTCTATCTTCCTTAGTACTGAATGCTGGATATTGTGCATAAAACAGTTTTAGAAAGAGTTAGAATCTCTGGTTGATACTATATTCCCTCAAAGAGGACTGGAGAAGGAGCAGATTAACTGGTTTAGGGTTGCCCTTTTTCAAGATAGGTTTTAGTCTTTTTGAACACCATCTTTTTTTGGCTTATTCTGACTCCTAGAGGACAGCTTTCAGGAGTCCTAACGGGAAATCTAGGGTGTTATGACCCTGAACTCAAATTTTTGTTTCCTTAGCTTTATGAGACTTGGGAACACTCTGCTCAGGTTTGCAGACTTGAAGTCTCCATTGCTGCCCAGACTCTTAGCGCTGTGCTGCTTCTAAATTTTGCACGTGCCTCAAGGAAAAAACACTGTAGAATTCTGGGTTCATCTCAAAATCACATATTCCTTTGATATTCTGGCCACACAAGTTCAGACACCTAACTCTGACTCTGTATCTAGCTAATGTCTTCAAAGAAATTTATTTTTATATTGTATTTTATATACATTTTTATATTATATTTTATCTTTATTTTGTTTTGCTCTTATAAGTTTTCTTGGTGGTGAGGGGCTAGTCTGCAACCCAGCAGCCCATCATCATTGGAAGTATAAACTTTACTAATGTCATTCAGAGTGCGACTTCTGTACCCTGTAAGTGTTCATCAGTCATCTGGATGTGCAGAAACAGGCAGAAGATTTTGTTTTTTAAAGATTGTCAGTACAATGGATTAATGATGAATGCATGAAAAGGAATGAGGTGGGGGAGCATGGGAAGGCAGTCTCACCAAGAGGATGGTAAACCTGGCAGAAATAGTCATACAGTTAGACTGACAGTGATTCCATGGTGAAGGCAATGGATGATTCGGAAATCCTAAGCAGAACATTCTGCACACATCCTTAAGTTGCATATTAAAAAACGTAATTATAGGGCGGCGCCTGCGGCTCAAGGAGTAGGGTGCTGGCCCCATATACTGAGGGTGGTGGGTTCAAACCTAGCCCTGGCCAAAAAACTGCAAATAAATAAATAAATAAATAAATAAGTAATTATAACAGTATATTTTCACAAAATTAAAGGCCAAAGCAAGAAGATAATGAGCACTTGTCATCTTTCTTCAGTTCAAGAGAAACTACATGACTTTGGAACTATTTTGTCATTGACATATATGAGATGGTCAGAGAAGATGGCATAGCAGCCATCACATATTTTTAAAAGGCTCAATAAAAAAAATGAACTAATGTTGTATATTTCTGTATTACGGTAGTGGGACCTGCTAACACCCAAAAGTAGATTGCAGAGAAAAGAATTAATTTGCTGGACTCTGCTGGAGAAGTAATCAAAGTGGTGGGCCTTTGAGAGGACTATTTTTTCTTGAATTACACATGTTGAAAAGATCCTCCTTTCTTTCTACTTTAGAAAAGATGCCTATATTGGGGTTCATGCAATGACATCTTAAACAGAGATGTAAATGTACAGATTTTGTTATCTACTTATATTACCATATTTACATTACATTCTTGTCTATGTTTAAAGAAATACACGATTCACATGAGAACACAAATCTGAAGTCTTCTGAAATATTCAGACACTACAACACTTCAATTTGGGAGTCTGCTTTAGCCAAATAGCATCTTTACCAGCAATCAGCTCTTTCAAGTAGGAACAGAAAAGAACATAAGCATTATCTTGGTTGTTATAGAGAAAAAGATTTATTACTTGGGAGCAACCTCGCCAGCAGTGGCACCCTGTCCCAGCGAGGAGACACTACATAACATTGCTCATTCCTTCACCAACCACAGTTAAAAGTGAGAGAGTCTGTGTATACAACAATGTCATAACCACAGGAGTAATTCAGTATTGAAGTGCTGATGAATTGTTACTCCTGTATCATAATGCCAAATTTTAAAAAGTGACCTCTAAAACTCATTAACAAAATTATATTAATAAGCAAGCTTTAAAAAGAAAATTTCTGGCTTAATTGTGTGTCTCAGATTTTCACTCAACTTCATCCATTCATTCCATGGCAACTTTTGGCTTCAGCCAAATAACTGATTTCAACTTGGCCATCTGTGATTAGGTGGCATTAAGACCTTGCTTTGTCTGAAAACATCTTTCTGCTAACTTTACACTCAATAATTTGGCTGAATACAAAATTCTAAGTTGAAAATCATTTTCCCACAGAACACAATAAGCAGTGGTCCCTATGTTCTGGCTTCCAAGGTTACTTTTGAGAAATCCAAATCCATGTTGATTTCCGATCTCTTTTATTTGACCGGTTTTCTCCCCTGTCCCTTTCTAGAAGCATTTCAGATGTTGTCTTTATTCATAGTGCTCAGAAATGTCAGTTTCAGATACATAGTCTATTTTCACCTGTTGTGATGGATACTCAGTCCTTTCAATGTGCAAATTCATAGGTTTTGGGGGTTTTTTTCTTTTTTCTTTTTTTTTAGTTCTGGGAATTTTTTTGTTTCTTTGACTTATGCTTTTATTTTCTCTTCCAGAAACTACTATTACTAGGATATTGGTCTTTTTCTCTGTCTTTTTCTGCTTCCCTCAGGTTAACCTTGAGAAATGTATGTTAAAATATAAATGCAGGGTTTTATATTTATCTCAAAATTTTTCTTATTTGTTAGAAAAAAACAAACCCCTTTACATAAAGAGGAAGGAAGCCTAGTGGGTGGGGGCGCATGGAAATACGGACAGGAGTAGGCCAGTTTCTATTCTTCTGACTCCTCCATGTTACCAAAACGAGCCCACCCCTGCCAGCACTGACGGAAGCTGGGCCCACACCAGGCACCCTGATTTCCATTCTGAGGTTTACCGCACACTGTTGAGTGATCTTGGGCGAGCCACGTCAACTCTCTGGCTCTGTATTTACTCGTCAGTGAAAAGAAATGTGAAAAATAAGACCTGCACAGCCTGATAAAATAATAGCATTTCCTCACATGGTGATGTGTGAACCTGTGAGGGCAAGCATTGGAAGTGGGTGAAATTATTTTTATTGCTAGCAGGTGAGGGTTGGTAGTTTTCAGATACTGTGTTTCTCTCCAGAACACAGATTTTCAACAGGTGTGCCATGGCTGTTGCAGTAGAAGACATTAGGTGTGCTGCGAACATTTTTATAGCTCATTCATTAAACTATTTTCAAAAGAAGTTCAAAGCACAGTAAGTATATTCTTTTTTTAACTTTTTTTTGGATCAACCTAATCTAAGTGTGCCACTAAAGTTTAACTATAGATTAAACGCGCTGTGAGATAAAAAGAATTGAGTGGGCTGTGCACAGTGGCTCAGGCCTGTAATCTCAGCACCCTAGGAGGCTGAGGCGAGTGGATTGCCTGAGCTCACAGGTTCAAGACCAGCCTGAACAAGAGCGTGACACTCTAAAAAAAGCTAAAATTAATTAGGTAAGCCTCTAAAAATAGCAGGACGTTGTGGTGGGTGCCTGTAGTCTCAGCTACTTGGGAGGTTGAGGCCAGAGGATCACTTAAGCCCAGGAGTTTGAGGTTGCTGTAAGCTATGACGCCACCGCACTCTACCAAGGGCGACAAAGTGAGACTCTGTCTAAAGAAAAAAGGGGGCGGGAGGTTGAGAAACACTGTTTTAGAAATTGTTGACATTTCCAGAGACATGTTTTCACCGTGACTACCACCTCCCTCAACAGCAGGCTTAGAGGGCTCAGATACCTTGAGCACTGATGGTGTCACTTGGAAGTAGACAGAGGTTAGACTCAAAAACTTCCCTAGTCCTTGACGTTAGGCTTACATTCCAGACCTGGTTTGGGGGAAAGAGCTTGCATTTCCCTGTTTGACACCAAAAGCCTATGGCTGTCATTTAACCTTTAAGAACACAGCTATCTGGGGATAGCTTGGCCCTGTCATGCCCCCGGCCCACCCTGCCTGTCCCCATTGTCACTGCCACGGCCTTCACGCAGGCTCAGGCTGGGTTAAAGCTTCCTGTGTCTAATGTTAGTCTCCGTCTTATTCTCCTACAGCCACACTCTGTTACAGCCTTAACTTTCCGTGCCCTTATCATTTAGTTATGTCTCTCATAAATAGCACATCACTATTTTATCTTAACCTGAAAATTCTTGCCTATCTCTGCCTTTTATAAAAATTACTAAGCTATTTCCTTCGCTTCATTGTATTCTCTCTGCAGATTTGGAATGTTTATAGGTTATTTCCATTCTTTTAGTGGTTACCTCAAAGCTTACCATACATGTTTATCTTACGGTCTTAAAATTGAACTATATCTCCCTTTCTTGCCTAGAATTTAGCTCCAGGCCTCTCTGGGTCTCAATTCATGGTAATATTTAGAATATTTTAGTTCTGACTCTTTAATATCTTTGCTAACTCTTAACTTCTCTTTCATTTTTTTCT
The DNA here is from genome assembly GCA_963574655.1 of Perodicticus potto. NCBI lineage: Eukaryota > Metazoa > Chordata > Mammalia > Primates > Lorisidae > Perodicticus > Perodicticus potto. Next base: position 18,711 of record CAUYRH010080383.1, on the reverse strand, counting down.
TTATTCTTTCTTCGCTGCATTCTAAACAAATTCTCTTTCAATGTGCCTGATCTTTTGTTTAATCCATTGACCACGTTTTTCATTTCAGTGGTTATATTTTTCATTTCTAGAGTTTCCATTTGTTTGTTATTCAAATCTGTCTGTCATTTTGGCTGGTTTTTTTAGTAAACTCAACTTTGTAATGGCATCCTCGTTTGGGATAAGATAGGAGGCAGGGTCAAAGAAGTACTCATAAAAAAATTAAAAATACTTAGAACCAAATGATCGTGAAATCACCATATATTAAAGCTTATGGGATTGCAGCATATGTGGTGTTTGAATTTTTTTTCAAATGTTTTAAGCAAGCATTTGAAAGAAGCATTTCAGACAAATGTTTATAATCCTGAAATACTTGTATTAGAAAAGAAGAAAAGCTAAAATTAATCAGGTAAGTCTCTATCCTAAGGTAGAAAAACAATAGAAACTCCAAAGAAAGTAGAAGGAAGTAAATAACGGGGGTGAGGGTAGAAATGAATGAAATAGAAAACAAAAACAGAATTAACAAAGCCAAAAGTTGTTTCTTTTGAAAGGATAACCTGTATTTACCGCCTTTAGCCCTACAAGGTGGCCGAGACTCTCATTCTACTGATGTTAGTCTGTCAAAGAATGTTCTAGTAATTTACGGTGTATCAAATCTTAAAAAACTTTTACTAGTCCTCATCTAATTTGCCTTCTGGTGGCAGCAGGTATTTTTCACTATTCCCTGTGTGTCAGATTCAAATGTCCTAATTGCCCAGTCAAAATCTCCACTCAGATATCTAATAAGCATTTCAAATATCTCATGTCCAAAGTTGAACCCCGGAAGTCCCCCTTCCCCAAACCTAATCCTCTGGCTGTTTTCCCTATATCAGAAAGGTTGACCCTGTTTTTCATTTCCCAAATGAAAAATATTCCACAAGTTCTCTTTGCTCCTCTTTTTGACCTCTTAAACCCCGAAGCCACAATAATCTCCCAAGACACAGATCGGATGACATGTGGCTTCCTACCACACTGAGGAAAATGCCAAACTCCTCACCTGCGCCCTTCCCAACCTCGCCTCCCCCCCGTCATGGGCATCAAACACGTTTCTGCCCAAGCCTTTGTGCCAGCCATCCTTGCTGCTGGGAGGACTCTTGGCCACAGCTCCCAGGTCTCACGCTGTCACCCTGCCATAGGGAGGCCTTCCTCAATAGCACACGTGCCTTCCCCAACTGCACTCACACTTAGTCCTTTTCACCCTCTTTTACTTTTATTTACAACATTCATTGTCATTGAGACTGTCATATATCAGTTTATGCATTTGTTGACAGCTGTCATCCATCCCCACCCTACTAACTCACCACTCCTCATGTCTAGAATTGTGCTGGGACATCATGGGGCTTAGTGACTATTTGGTGAATGTCTGAATTATGGGATCACATGAATGAGGCAGCAGACTAGGTTCAGAAGGGGAAAAGGTGAGGACATGAAGTTAAAAGGTGTTGCAGGGTTTGGGGCCTATGTTAACTGTCCAATGCCATGTTCTGAAGGTTTCCTAATACCCAGCTCTCTTCCCACAGCATGGTAGGCCTTTCCTCTGCAGAGCTCACCTGCATTTTGGGTGTGTTTAGACTGTGGTCTTGAGAACAGGGATCATCTCTCATTCACCTCTCCACCAGGGATGCCTATCCCAATCCTTGTCAAAGAACAGATTTTGATGCCCGTTGAGTTGAATTAAACCCATACCAGCTACACTAACTCCAGTCAAAAATGACTTCAGCCAGGGCGGTGCCTGTGGCTCAGCAAGTAGGGCACTGGCCCCATATACCGAAGGTGGCAGGTTCAAACCCAGCCTCGGCTGAACTGCAAAACAAAACAAAACAAAACAAAAATGACTTAAGCCTAATTGCCAGTCACTGTTACCAACACAAACCAGATTTTTAAATTATTTGCAAAAAAGACTAAATGGGTCAAAGCCCTTTCCAGGGCAATTTTCCTGATTCAAAGCAGCATGAGAGAAAAGTAGAAATGACAATTTCCTGAGAGCTCAAACATAAACTTTGTAAACCCTCCAGGAACTCAGCACTCATGATTACCAATGTGCTTTGCAAGTAAATGATAGTTGCATGAACTTTAAAAGCAAAAGATCCCCTCTCCTTGATTTTCTAATTTGAAATGTCCCCAAAGATGGTCTCCAGGACCCTCTTTGAGAGCATGATTCAATAGTTGTAGTTTCCTTTAGGAGGAGCCCAGTGTTTCCTAAGTCCGGCAGAGATGGGGGTGCTCTGAGGAGCCTCATTCGGTGGCTAAGGTGTACTAGGGTCTGTACTCTCTGCATCCTTTGACCTCCCAATGTTGCTGGGAAACCAAGAACCGTTATCAACCAGGGTCTCTTCTGTCGTTCTCTGACTCCTGGAGAGGCCAAGGAGTACTCTGCTCCCTGCTCTTACTTTTCAAAAAACTTTGCCATCCCACAAGCAACAAGCTGCCCTCTCTGGAAATTGAGAGGCCGCCCGCTCCAGGCCGGCTGCCCTGGGGCTCCCAGCACCGGGGAGAGCCGTGTGAGCACAGCGTGCACAGAGGCTGTCCTTAGGCCCTCTGCCCCAGCTGGGCTGCGTGTGGAGAAAACCGCAGAGGGAGAGAGCAGGCCAGGTGCCCGAAGTGCCCTAGAAATAGCAGACGCTTGCCAAGCAGAAAACTACCTAACCCTCAGAATGTTGCATTTGGTATTTCTTAGAAACATTTCATCAAATGTTTGGGCCAAGTGAGGGTCAAATGCAATGTGCCATCTCTGCTGGAGCCAGGTGGGAGCTGCCTCCCGCCTCCCCGTGTCCTGCACAAACGGGGCTGCCGTTTCCCAGTGTTTGGTCTGCAGAGAGGTGAGGCCCCAAGCGCGTCACACAGCACACTGGGGCCCTTTGCACATCCCCAACGTGCTTCCAGCAGTCTCTGGGACTTCAGCACCTGCTCCATGGAAGGCACGGATGGAAACAGGTGCTGCTCGGCTGTTGGAAGCCACAGCACAGCCCTTGGCCCCCACTCCAGGCTGAGTGACCTCAGGGCACAACTTCCTTGCTCATACTCCTCTGTGCCACGGAACCTGGGCTGAGGTGGCTGCCAGGCAGCTGCAGCCCCAGAGGTCCAGCAGGACGCCCCTAGCCCTGGCAACAAGCTTGGACCATGCTGTGGAAGAAGAGGCCTACCCTGCTCCGATGGGAAGTGCAGGGTCCCAGTGGGTGCCAGTCAGGGAGGGCCGGTTCAGGTGGTCAGCTCGAGGGGCCAGGGCGCCCACAGGCAGTGTCAGCAGGGCCACTGCCCGGTGGTTAGGAGTCCACGCTCTTGTTTCAATAACTGTGGGGAAGCTGCTTAGTTTCTCCGAGGCTGTTTCCTCATCTGGAACTGGGAGCCAGGCTATAATCACCTCATGGTTTATTGTGAGGATTGCACGAAATGAGTCTGTGGTGTGATCAGCAGAGTGCCCAGTATCTTAAATGCACTTGGGGTATTGTTAAGCTGAACGACAAGAGCGTGTCTCGTAGAGGGATTCACTGTCTTCACAGGACACGTGGCAACGACCCTCCACAGCTAAAAGCCAGGGTGGCCTGGGAAGAGCCGAGCAAGGCAGGGCGGAGGGGTGAGTCTCTGAGGAGAGTCCCAGACCCAGACCCAGACCGTCTGCCTGGGACTCCCACCCAACAAGATACCTGTCAAGGAGGGAAGGATGGTCTCAGCCAGTCCAGCCTAGTTATACCATGTAGATAATCTAATTGACACAACCACCAGGTAAGAAGCGTATTATTATCCCATCTCTCAGATGAAAAGGTTGAGACTTGGAGAAAAATGTTATAGTTGTGGCTCAAGATCACATGGTGAACACGCGACAGACCTGGGGGTTGACTTTGTGGGAACATCTGTCTTTTTTGCTGTTGTTTGCTAGCACAAGTTTCAGGGAATCTGTTTACTTTGTCTCAACGGGCAGCAAGCTCTGGCTCCCAGGCAGCCAGAGTGAGCAGTTGGACCCTTCACCACTGTTTGCCTAAAACACAAACTCTAAACTCTGCACGAGGCAGAAAAAGCAAGGGGACACTAAGGGCAGGTGTGGGGTGAGTCCGCAGGAGGCTGTGTCTGGACGTGGCCCGGCCTCCTGAACCACTGGTGTCTTACCCGTTCTTCAGGCCTAGGCCTTCAACTTTCTGCAGATTGAGCCCCAGTAGACCCTTCTCATAAACCCCTTGTGTGCTTAAGTGGCCAGAGTCGGTCCCTGCTCCTTGCACTGAGGAGCACGACTCTAACAGACACAGACTGAAGCCGTCAGGCGCCTCCTCGGCAGTGCTGCCTGTCTAGACTGGGAAACGGAGGGAGGCGCTACGGGCAGGCGACAGTTGGCCACATTAGCACAGGAGTTTGTGCTGCCCCTCCTACCCCCAGCCACACCTGGCTGCTCAGTCAGACAGAGCAGGACTCCAGGAGAGTGTTGGGCCCCGCTGTGCACCCCCCTTCACATGTAGCCCTTGCCCCTGGTCACACAGTGAAGCATGCGCCATGGGCACCCACGTGCTCCTCCCAAGTGCAGCACTGCACCCCCACCCCGCATGTGAACCCCCACATACACTCCGCACGTACCCCTCACGTGCACCCTGCTGTATGTACACTCCACACGTACCTATCATGTGCACCCTGCTGTATGTACACTCCGCACGTACTCCTCACGTGCACCCTGCTGTATGTACACTCCACACGTACCCCTCACGTGCACCCTGCTGTATGTACACTCCGCACGTACCCCCCACATATACCCCTCACGTGCACCCTGCTGTATGTACACTCCGCACGTACCCCTCACGTGCACCCTGCACCATGTACACTCTGTACGTACCCCCCACATATACCTGTCACGTGCACCCTGCACCATGTACACTCTGCACGTACACCTCTCACATACACCCCAAGTGTACCCTGCCCTCATGTACACCTCTCACGTGCACCCTGCATGTGAACCCCCTTGTTCACTCCACATACACCCCTCACGTACGCCCACATGGATACCCACGTGTGACCCTGCACGTGCACATTCTTTGTCCTGTCGGCTTCCATGACCCAGTTTATCCCCCTTTTCCATCAGCCATCTAAATTGTCCCTCTGGTGCTGGAACAGTGTGAGCTGTGAGACAGGGGATGGTGGGTTAGGACACTGGAAAAACAGCAGACTTTGGGGAACACAGCAGGGGGCTGTCCCAGGCTGAAGGCCGGGCGCTGCCTGTATGGATGGCTCTGAAGCAGTGTCAGATGCGAGGTCCTGCAGCTGTCCCCTCAGCCCTGTGCACTGAATCCCCCCGGAGCCTATCCTTTTCTTTTCTCCCTCATCTGGGGTCCTCTCCTTTGGCCACACTGCCTTCTGCTCCTCCAGGCGGATGAGATGGAACGGGTCATCCAGGTGCATTTACATGCGGGCCCTCAGGGACAGTTGCCTGGACTGCCCCGCTCAGGCCCACCAGAGTCCAAGGCAAGAACAGCGGCTGACCCTCTCCCTAGAGTGCCCCATAAATGCAGGCAGAACTGAAGGTGAGCCCAGAGGACGGGCCAGGTGGGTGGCCGGCCGTGATGCTCCCTCCAGGCACTGCTGAGGAGCTCAGTGTCCCGGGGATTTCTTACTTAGCAGCACACGCCCCGGGATCAAAGGCAGTCAGGAACACCAGGCCGGTCCACTGCTCCGGGTTCACTCCCCCTAGATTTGGATCTGATGATCCTTCACCAGCTTTTAGTTCCTCAGTGCTTTTTCAATTTAAAAGAGTATTTTAAAAAAATTTTCACTTAGGTCTTTTAAGTTGTTCTTAGAGAGGGGGTTGGTAGATAGTCTGTAGGTAACATCATTTGTCCAGTTTGACTTTGGATCCCCACTTTCCCATGAAACTACAGTAGAGCGTCCATAGTTGACCACCTCCCCACACTGAACCTCCTTCAGTTGACCTCATTTTCATAGACCAGACACACACCAGAAGTATGTATCTGTACAGCAGGCCTAGTCCCTTATGTTGAGCACCTCCGTGTATTGACCAGTTTGTTACCGTCCCTTGGGTGGCCAACTTACAGAGGATCTACTGTAGTTTTCCTTTTCTTCTTTTCTCTCCTTAAATCCTGACGCCTCCTTTCCCAATCCTACTCCTACTAATCTCACTGAGACAACAGCAGTCAGAGCACTTCCCCCACCCCACTTCCCATGGCCCTTCCCCTGCCACTGCACTGGGCTGGCTTCCCCACTGTTACCCTGAGGGAAATCCCCAAACTCCCTCTTGGTTCCACACACAGCTCTTCCCTTCCCATCCCACATACCTCTAAAAAGCTGGAGGGCCTCAGGGCTCAGCCTATGGGGGACTTCTCTATACTATCTCCACTAAGTGGCCTCATTCCCTAGGGGAGCTCGACAAGCCTACAGGCTGCACCTTGGTGACTGGCCAGATCTCTCTCTCCAGTCCAGACCTCTCCTCCCTGCAGGCTCCAACGGTCACCTACTCACTCGCAGGGTCCAGTAATTTAACAATTAGCATGTTCAAGAAAAAATCTCTCCTTGTGCCCTCCACAATCCGAGTCCTCCCACACTCCAGTAGCATTTAGCCCATACCTTCACTAGCTGGACAGAATTTCTGGTTTGCCCATTTGTCCTCTCTGAGCCCAGAAGCTCCACAAACTAGGGCCCATGGCGGGCTCTGCATCTCCAGCGTCCCAGTGCTCAGCACACCGGGGTATGTCCAATAAACGTTTACAGGAAAATAATTCCCAAAGGACTTGAGCAGAGTTGTAAAAATAAAAATAACTCTGAGCAATTACGATTTGATTTGCATCATTATATACATGATTCCACAACATACCTATTGTTCTACATGAGTTAAAATGATGATAGGGCTCAAATTAGAATTTTTCTAGGCCTACCTTCTGGTATGTTTTTCATCTTCTACTAACTCTTACCTATTAGCTGGAAGCCTTTAAAGGAACAGCAGTCACATTTTGAACAAAAAGGAAAAGTCTTTTGTTTTTTTTCCCATGCTTACCGACTTCTACTTTATTTTTTAGTTGTTTTTATTATTAAATTGTAGCCGTGTACATTAGTGCAATCAAGGGGTACAATGTGCTGGTTGCATATACAATCTGAACTATTTTCATCAAACTGATCAACATAGCCTTCATGGCTTTTCTTAGTTATTGTATGAACTTGTATTCTGGAGGATTTGTCGTTTGGAAAATATTTCACTGAACGAGGGGCATGAGCCCAGGGGCAGCAGGATTCTACCTGGGGCTGCTGAGGCCCCGCCCAGTCGCTGGCTGGCCTGAGAGACCAGAAGCAAAGGTATCCTCTGGGCAGCCAACACCACCATGTGCTGCTCCTCTAGCTTCCTAGGGTTTCACCTGCTGAACATTCAAAGGGGAAAAAAAGAGGGAGCCAGCTGTTACTGCCCCCTGGTGGCCCACATTTCCAGACTCTTCCTGATGAACTGTGCCCATGCTGGTCCTGTGCCAATTCCTTTTGGATTCACTTAAAAGCATCAATTTCCAACCTTTGTGCTGCGAGAGGATCTTACGTGTGCTGTGAAAATCTTTAAAGATCATTAATTAAATTATTTGTGAAAGAAGTTCAAAGCATAGTAAGTATAGTTTCTTTTTTACTTTTTTTGGATCAACATGATTCCATGTGCCACTGAAGTTTAACTACAGGTTCAAGTGTGCCATGAGATGAAACAGTTTGAAAACCACTGACCAAAAGTGTTGAGTATTTTTCAAAGCTGTTCCCAAGGGGAATCCCTTAACCTCTTCTTAAATAACATTCACTTTTTATCTCATGGGCTCTTGGGTATTGGAGGAGGAATGAATCCAGACTTTCAGAAGGGGGGACCACTCCTGGGGATCTTGGTGGGTGCCCTCATTGGCACCCCCTTGGTCAAAGAGAATGCAGTTGGCCTCAGGGTCTGAAAAGGACTGTGTGAGGATCGTTTCAGGGCTCTCAGTGGAATGCAGGGCCCTGCTCAACCCAAGCCCAATCTTCCCACTCATGCTTTCATCTCACCAGCCCTGCTCCTCCAGTGTCTTTGCCTTACCACATAGCTCCCTTGCCCTTTGTCTTTACATTCAGTTCCAGTGTCAGTTACTTCAAGAATCCTTCCTGATTATCCGCTCCTGTCCCAAATCTTGATTAAGCTTGATTAGGACCCTACTGTGCCCCTGTAATATTGAAAGCATACCATAATATTTGGCACAATATGAAGCAAGCCAGTCCACGCTGAAGGTAGAAAATTTATTTTGATTTCTGTCAACTTGAAACATATTAGGGCTTTTGGCAAACAGTAGGGTCAAAGTTCAAAAATGTCTGTGGAATATAAAACTGTATTAATTATCTCATGAATCACTTTCAAATATTCTAGTCCTCTTAGAGAAAATAAGCTTAAGCCCAGAGAAGCTGGACAACTTGCCTAAGGCCTTACAAACAGTTAGGGGAAGATCCAGGGACTATGATTCTGGGCTCCTGACTAGTGAAGGATCTTTGTTTTTTCTATTGGCACTTCCTGACATTCTATGCACCAACAGCACTGTGCATTTTCTACATTTTCCTGCATTTGTAGAAAAAAGACTCAATACATGCCATTTCTCTCTTATAATATCTAGACTTTTCTTAGTGTTTTTGGATTTGATAAAGTTTTAGTAATGGGCCAGGCATGGTGGCTCACGCCTGTAATCCTACCACACGGGGAAGCCAAGATAGATGGAATGCTTGAGCTCAGGAATTCAAGACCAGCCTGAGCAAGAGTGAGACCCTGTCTCTAAAACTAAAGCTGGGTGCCTATAGTCCCAGCTACTTGGGAGGCTGAGGCAAAAGGATCTCTTGAGCCCAGGAGTTTGAGGTTGCTGTGAGCTATGACACCATGGCACTCTACCCAGGGCAACAGAGTGAGACTCTGTCTTACAATAAAAAAAAAAAAAAAAAGAAAAACAAAAAGCTAGCTAGATGTAATGGTGGGTACCTATAGTCCAGCTACTTGGGAGGGTGAGGCAGGAAGATCGCTTGAACCCAAGAGTTTAAGGTTGCTGTGAGATAGGCTGACACCATGGCACTATAGCCTGGGAGACAGAGTGAGACTCTGTTTTAAAAGAAAGAAAACCAAAAAACTTAGAATCAAGAGAAATGGACTATAAGCATCCCTCAATGGAACACTATGGTTTGGTTGAAAGAGCACTGGCTTCTGAGAACTGGGGTGTTTATTTAACAACTATGTAAGTTGTTAAGAGGAATCACTAGGTACTGTCTGTCTTTGAGCAGCTGACAATCTAGGAAGGAAAAGCGTGTACACGAATGACTGTGACGTGTGGTAGTGTGTGATGAGTTCTTAGAGTTCTGAACACATACTATGGAGGTACAAGTGTGGAAGAATCACTGAAAGGTAGGGAAATCAGGGAAGGTTCTGTGAAAGTTTTCCTTGTGTAGTAACAGGAAAGACGAGTAGGATTTTGATGGAAGTGAATAAGGGCCTTTCATATGTGGGCACAAAAATTTGAAACAGACTGACATTTGTAGAAGAATTTATAAAGAATATCCAAATATATACATCTATCTATTCACTTACCTATGCTTATCTATTCTACCTGCCTGCCTACCTTCCCATGTGTATCTATTTATTCATTCCTGGAATAGCAAATGACAAAGTAAGGAGCTCAATTCCTTTCTCCCAAAAGAATAAAATGGACACAATTTTAAAATATATGTATTTTAGGATCCTAAGAATTGATTAAAGGCATACAACAAATTGAGAAGTATTTATTCAAGAAAAACTCCTGAACATCAGAAAGAAGAGTATGTCTGTGGCGTTTTAGCCCAGGACTGCTCCATCCCCTTCCAGCTCCATCAGCTGGCACTTCTCTCAGGGTGGGACAAGCTGTGGAGGGATTACCTGATGTCCTTAGGAACTGTCAGAAATAAGCCATCTCAGTCACAGATTAACAGGGAAGGCCAATGCAGCTAGCCTGAGATTTGGGGTCTGGTTGAGGCAAGAGACAGATTGGCAGACATGCCAGAAATTTAACAGGGAGATCCCTAGAATGAAACAGCCATAGTGTATCTTGCCACATGTCTCTGGTGGCTTGGAAGGTTGCACATTAGGTTGAGCACGTTCAGGAGGGACCAGGGAAAGCCCCAGCTACTTCCATTCATTACTGATGGAGCGAGAGGCACTAGAAGGTGCAGAAAACAGGGCTTCAGGCAAAGTAAAAGCTGGGAAAGAGTTGTAAGCTGCCTAAACTTTGACCCTACTCAGAGAACCATTCGCAAAGGGTGGAAGTCCTTACGGGCAAAAAACATATGACTATAACTGCTGACAAATCATTGGCTGACCACTAAGCTGCACTGACTCAGAGGTGACTCCTAGGAAGCCAGGCTTAAAAAGTGGATGCACCCCTTGGGACAAAACAGTCTTCATAGAATTAGTTTAGGCAAATTACTAAAACAATTACCACCTCCCTGGGTCAGAGTGATCAGATCAGAATCCAGAGTTGCTATAATACTGTTGTCCAAAATGTCCAGTTTTCAACAAAAAAATCACAAGACATGCAAAGAAACAGGAAGAGTGGTCTGCTTTCAGGAAAAAAAAGTCCCTGACTTCTACCCCACTAGATGCCAGGAGCAACTCCTCCTGCCCACAGTCACAACAATAAGAAACATTTTCAGATGCAGCCAATTGTTCTTGGAGGGAAAAAGGGCAAAATCATCCCTTGGTTGAGAACCCCTGCTTTAAAGCTACATTTATTAACATAGCATGGTATGGGAATGAGAAAAGACATGTATCAATGGAACAAAATTAAGGATCCAGAAATTAAAATCTTATATTAATGAGCAATTGATATTTCACAAAGGTGCCAAAACAATTTAAAAGGGAAAGGATAATCTGTTCAATAAATAATACTGCGATAACTGGGTGTTTACACACAAAAATTTTGTTCAACCCTTCACATACATGAGAAATTAACTTGAAATGGATCATAGACCTAAATGTAAGAGCTATAACTACAAAAACTTTTAGAAGAAAAGATAGGTCTAAACTCTTGGTCACCTTGAATTAGGCAAGAAAGCACAGTCCACAAAAGAAAACAGAGATAAACTACACTTCATCAAAGTTAAAATCCTTTGCACTTCAAAAGATACTAATAAAAATTTGAAAAGACAAACCATAGTCTTAGAGAAGATACATACAGGATATATAAGGAATTCTTATAACTCAGTAAGGCAATCTAACTCTTAAAAGGGGCAAAATAGCGAAACAGATATTTTACCCAAGACATGCACGGCTAACAGCACTAAGGTCAACATGAGAAATGAATCGTGAGATACGTAAATTAAAACCACAATGAAAGGCAACTTCACATCCATTAAAATGGCCATAATTAAAAAGGCAGACAATAAAAGACAGTAACAAGTGTTGGTGGGGATGTAGAAAAACTGGTACCCTCGCCCTCAGACCCTGCTACTGGGAATGAAACAAGTCATTCAGGAACCAAGTGTGGAAATTGCTGAAAAAATTATGTATGACTTTACCGTGTAACTCAGCCATTCTTCTCTTAGGTACACAAGGGCTGTCCAGGAAGTATCCAGGCATTTAATACTATTTTTCATAGTACATGCCTGGATACTTTCTAGACAGCCCTTATATATCCAAGAGAAATGAAAATGTAAATATATATGAATAATCGTATTCAAATCTTCATAACAGCATTATTCATAATGCTCAAAAAGTGGAAACAATCCAAAATGTCTATCAGTTGGTAAATGTATAAATAGAATATGGTATATCTATACAATGAAATACTTTGAGCAATAAAAAGAAATGCTCAAAAAAAAATATTATGCTAGCTTAAAGCAGCCGGAAGCAAAAGACCATGTACTGTATTAACATAAAATGTCCAGAAAAGGCAAATCCATAATAGAAAACAGATCAGTGGTTGCCAGGGGCAGGGATGCAATGGAAATTGACAGCATGGATTGTGAGATGGTTGCAGAGCTTTATAAATTTACTAAAATAACTGAATCATACACTTACAATGGAATATTTTATGTAAATTGTACAATATAACCTAAGAGAAGTTAACAAGGCAATAGTGAAAAATTAATTCCCTTATATCCTTACCACCCAAAGATAACTGCTATTAACTTTAGTACAGGAAGTCCCCAAGTTATAAACACCTGACTGACATACACCTCGCACTTATGAAAAGAGGCTATTACAGGTAATAAGTGAATGTACCTGTTCCAAATTACATATAAATTTAAGAACAAACCTATAGAACTTACCTTGTTCATAACCCAGGGTCTGCCTGGATACATTTTTGCTGCGTATCTAACAAAAAATGACATCTACTACGTAGTTTTTAAACTGTTTGGTTCATATGCATTATCAATGTGTTTGCAAGTCAGTAAACTTTTTCTATAACAATAAAATCTAGGAAAGTCTTATTTGACAGAATCATGACCGGTAACACTGTCAGACCATCTTAAAGTCTGATATCTTCATTTTATTCCCGTTTGGGTATCAATTTCGTTATATATATAAGGAGGTAGAACTGGATGGTTTCTTGGCTCTTCACTGCCCTATTCTAATTGTCCTTCAACTATGTCTTTCTTTTTGATCCCTTTAGAAATGACTACTCTGTTGCTAACAAAAAGCTAAAGTTATAAGCTTAATTTGGATTAGGCATGTAGATTCTTCTCATTTAATTCTTTTAAAAATCCTGTATTATCCCTCTTATAAATATAGAGGCAAGAAAATTGAGATCTAGTACAGTTAAGACATTTGTCTTAGAAAGTAAATTAGAGGCTCGGCCCCTGTAGCTCAAGTGGCTAGGGTGTCAGCCACATATACCAGAGTTGGTGGGTTCGAATCCAGCCTGGGCCCGTCAAACAATGACAACTACAATCAAAAATAGCCAGGTGTTGTGGCAGGCACCTGTAGTCCCAGCTACTTGGGAGGCTGGAGGCAAGAGAATTGCTCAAGCCCAAGAGTTGGAGATTGCTGTGGGCTGTGACACCATGGTACTTTTCCCAGGGCGACAGCTTGAGACTCTGTCTCAGAAAAAAAAAAAAAAAGTAAGTAAATTAGAGGTTGCCAGGGACTAGGGAATGAGAGCAATGAAGAGTTATTGCTTAATGGTTACAGAGTTTGTATTTAGAATGACAAAAAAGTTTGGGAAATAAATGGGGTTACAGCTGCACATCATTGTTGACATAATTATTAACACCACTGAGGTGTACACTTAAAAATGGCGAAAATAGCAAACTTTATGTTATATATATTTTACCACAATAAAAAAATAAAAATCTGTGTTAGACCAACCAAGAAGTTAAGGTGTAGGCTCACTCACTATCTGAAGCCATTCTTAACATTGCTACTGCATATTGTCAGCTCCTTTACAGCCCAAGGAAATAAGGATGGAAATTTAAAATAGCTGGCAGACAAAGGGAGGTTCCTCTTCTTTTAATTTTATATGGTTGCTTCTGAAAATATAAGTACAAAATTAATTTTGATACATCCACAATGTAATTTCTTAGTCTACAATTTTGATGGCTGGACATAGCAGCTTACGCCTGTAATGCTTTGGGAGGACAAGACAGGGAGGGTAGCTTGAGGTGCAGAGTTTGACACCAGCCTAGACAATACAGTGACACCTCCTCTTTACAAAAAATTAAAAAAATTAGCCGAACATGGTGAACACCTATAGGCTTAGCTACTTGAGAGACTGAGGCAGGAAAATTGCTTAAGCCCAGAAGACAGAGCAAGACCCTGTCTCTAAACAAATGAACGAATGAATGTAATTTTCACCAAGTTGAAATCCACTATGCCAAGAAGAATTAGACCTCGAGGATACAAACTGGCTGTTACTTCAGAAGGCTTTACTACTACTACCTTATTGGACACTCCATGGGTCCTGGGTTTTAAATATCCTGTGCTTTTACAGTATTGATGGAGCAAACCACTATCTATAGTCTAGCTGATCGTATTGCTCAAGCCTGTTAGGCCTATATATTTGCCCAAAAATCATTTAAGGGTCAGGTCAGATTTTAATGTGACAGAATGAGGTCTAGGGATTGAGGCAATTTCTAAGCTTGATCACCTCAGAGACAAGACTAGACAAAATCTTAGACATAACACGCACAGTCATGTTCGTCTGTAGTTTGTTTTCTTAAGTTGCAATAAAAATTACCTTCTAAGCAAGCTCTTCAATTTTTACAGCATCAGAAATATAGAGATTAGTTGATCCAAAAGAAAAACTCTGAATGATAGAAGACTACCAGTTACTGTAAAAGCCAAAGTTGCTCTTCTACAAATAAAAAGAAAATGAACTGTTTGGTAACAGTAAACAAAAATGAAGGATAAACAAAGATATTTCACTTAAAGAACATCTTTATTTGATCTTTAATATACAATATTACCTTTAACTTGTAAAAATCACATAATGGAGGACATGACTAGAAATCCATTCAGGAGCAGCCAGTGGTAGGTACCAATTCAGGAGGTTACACTTTATTTACTCCACTTACTCATTTAGGGAAGTTTTTTTTACCAGTGAATTTGAGACCAGTGAGATTGAAGAATGGCATTTCAACTTCCAAATCCAATAATTAAAATGGGGATACTGTATTTAGTAATTCAGCAAAAAATTCTAAATTTTCTAAAAAAATACCTTTTTTCCACCAAAGAGCTCAGCTTATTTTCTCCATGAGGTTTTCTGGTATGCAACTTGCAGTAGAATTCTGTAGTAAACAGCTACAAGACATTTACAATTATATTTAAAATCTTCTGCATATTAACATGTATGTATATATGCCCACACTTAATATTCACATTGAGCTGAAACAACCTTACAGTGTGTTAGACCTAGAAAGACCACATGTATGTTATAACATGGAAGAGAGACTATCTCCGTTTCCTCTATCATTCTGAATATACGAGTCCCCTCCTGTAGAAACTCCAAAAATAGTGAAATATTTGATAAACATCTTAGTGAAAAATCTATTATCTGTCATTGCAACATATATGCTAGTAATATGGTGTTATGTAATTCCATGGGCAATTTTATGACCTTTGTAATTGCTGTGCTCAAACCAAGTTTGAAATGGATTAGGTGTTAAGTAATGCAAAGTATAAGGCTGAGGTATGCTTCAATTGAAAAATACATACTGATATTCCGAAAAAATGCTATTGACTTTTAAAGGAACTGAGGAAAGTCAAGCAAGAAAAGACAAAGGGAGCTCTTCTTTTGGATGTATCTTTTCTCCGCACTCCTCAGTCTTAGGATGTTCTAGAGATAACAGGGGCAGTGTCCTTCTACAGTATAAAAAAGGGACAGTGGCTGCCATATGGCAAACGAGGCACATAAACCATTTTTTTTTTTTTGCTTAGAATTTTTCAGAGGACTAGCTTCTATAGCACAAACATCAGAAATTTTATCATAATTTTGTGATAGAGCTCCAAAAGTACCCAAGTAGATATATTTCTGCAGCTCCATAATCCAGAGTCCTGGTCCAAGAGTCAGTGAGCAGGCAGAATATGGAAAGAACACGTAGACCTTCCTTTTACATGGGGAATCTGGAATTAGGGCATTAAATGACAAGGCCAGGATAATGGCTGATGGATAGTGTACCCACCTCCCCACACACACTTTCTGCCTCTTTACTGATAGTCATCGTATCATCCTGAAACCTGAACAGACTCCAGGAAGAGCATATCTATGTTCTTTCAAGACAACAAACCATACAGCTTTAGGTTAGACAAATACACACAATTATACATATGCACATCTTTTTGTTTCAAAAATGAATTACTTAAATCAAAAAACAAAAAAGATACAGATCAAAGGTTAGAGGATCTTACACAAATTAAACTTAGGACGAGGGTCAGCAACTCTGCCCCATGAAACAAATTCAGCCCTCCATCTATTTTTATGCATAAAATTCTACTGGACCACAGCTACATGTTATCAATAGCTGCTTTCATGCTCCAATAGCAGAACTGAGTAATAAGAGAGACTAAACAGCTCGCATGGCCTGAAAATATTTATCATCTTTCCTTTTTCAGAAAAGCTTGCTGATTGGTTATAGATCAAAAGGAGCATCTCCATAATGATCTGAAGGAGCTGAATAGAAAATCATCTTCACCAGTGTTCTTGAACCAAAATAAGTGGACTGAAATATCTCCACATATGTGGCTACTCAAACATTCTGCTTATAATCTGTGACGCTAAAACCAGTTATCAACTGTGTGTGTTAATTAACAAAGAGTATAAAAAAACTTTGTATAATTATATTTATGTATATATCTATATAAAGAGTGGATAAGAGCTGGCCAATATGAGTGTAAGAAACCTAAAAGAAAATAAGAACTAAAAATATTATTACTAGGAACTGTTATTTGGAATGTGGAAATATTTTAGTATGTTTTTCTTTATATTTAACAGCCAGGGACCATCAGTAGGACCCACACCAGAGCAAAGACAACTTATACCTACAAGTTTTAACCATGAATTATATGACAAAACCTTTTGAGTATAAAATAATCAGCACTTCTATAAAACACTGATTTTTAATTAGGTAATTAAAGTGATATAGTAAAATAAGAACGTTTTTATTTCTAAAGTAAATATTTTAGTCAAAGTTGCATCAGAAATCAAGTATTTCTTTGATATTTTCCAAGAGTCTTTAGTAGTAGTATATAGTAACACATTGTTTAAAATATATTATAAACCTCTTCCTCTTTAATTTTTTATGAAATACAAAATTAAGGATTTTGTAACATGATTCATACTGGACAGTTAAAATGATTTGAACTATTCTCATACAGAAAATGCCATTGGACTCCCATAAAATGTTCTAATTTTTAAAAGTGCCAGGCACAATGCTTGGCATGCATTAGCTACTTCACCAACGTTTGTTTATTCATGCTCTCATTTATTCATACACTCATTCACAGAAATCTGGCTTAAGGAGAAACTGCATTATTATGAGAATAGCAAGCACAATCTTTCAACAGCAAATCTGGAGGCTTGACAGAGACTTTGGCAATGGAAAGTGGAGAAGATGAGACCATGATCAACAGAATTTCAAACTGCTTGGTTAAAATCCACTAAATGAAGCCCTGGGCTGCCCTAGATGATGTTATAGAGAATCAGGGTCAATATTCCACACACAAAAAATGTATTCCTTCAATGCCCATATTTCGTTTATACATATAAATATCTGCTTGAAGGCAGGAATAAGTTGGTGTTAGAGAGACATAAAATATGCAACCTACCAGAAAGTAAGAACTTCTTTACTAGGGACTTATTTTTCTACGCTGAGATTTCTTTTTGGTTAGGGCCCCATTTTCTTGGTTTTAACAACTTAATACTGGTTAAATGAAAAACAAAAAAAATCTGATTTGAACCAAAAGTATAATTCTAAATTGACAACAAATAAATGTAGAAGGCAGAGAAGTATTCGACATTCCCCCCCACCTTTTTTAAAAATATACCAAATGATCTATCTTTTCTGCACATCTGTGCCAAAGCCACAAGGTGAGGTGTCAGCTCTTTGAGGAGACACCTGGAAAGGAGGAACCTTTCTGGATTCTTTGTAGAGGATCTTATAAATGCAGTGAGTATTTAACCTGAGAAATAAGGTCTACAAAATGCAAAGAGCTGTAAAGGAAAGAAGAAAGAAAAGAATATTCTTGAAAACTAAGTAGAATGTGGGATGGATTAATCTTGGAGAAAATACTTTAAAAATCTATAATAAAAATAAAACAACACTGGCAAGTCACTTGTAGTTGACTTCAACTGCCTTTGGTATTCAAAAAAGAAAACACAACCATTGTTATAAGCTCTAGTTTTACTATCACTAAGAAGGTAGGGTCAAGGGGAAGACTCTTCCATTGTCCCTTTCTAATTCTTTGCCTGGACCACAACTGACCTTGCTTGTATACTTTCCCTTCTGTCAAGCTCTGGTCATCTGAGTAATACTAAATGAGCACTTGGGGATAGGGTTTTTTCCCCTCATCCCTTGAGAAGTTCCTGGAGAACCCTGGTCCCTTTACTCTGCATTCTCCTAAACAAAACAAAATGAGACAGTTCATTGGCATCTGCACACTGCTCTGGGTCTTTGCCAACTCAAGTTTTTTGCTTTTTCTTTGGAGATTCATACATGGGCTTGTGTTATTTTTAGGAGTAAGGCTAACTTTTTTTTGAGAACCAAATACTTTCCCTTTTCTCAAGTGATAGTCACCTACCATTCTCATTTAAAATTTTATTTGCTCTAATAGTAAAAGACATTTAGCATTTCAAAATATATGCTAAAATTTAACTCTTCAAGACTTAAATTGGGGATGGCTTTCACTTGTAGATCATTGGCTGAACTGTCAGGTATAGCTGATCCTTTGTGGTATAGGATGATCAGTTTTAGGAAATGTTTAACTAACTTGTTAAATCTTTTTTCAAATCTTTTCCCAACTTAAATCTATAAGCTAATTGTGGGTTAAAGAGAATAGCTATCAAACAAGGAAATGAGTCTTCAGAATTCCAAGGTAAACTGTATCTAACTTTTATTGACATCAATGAAGTTGTCTGTATTAAATGAAAATAGAAAAAAGTGTCTTACACTGTCACATTAAATTCAAGGGACAGAAAATTTATAAGCACGAGGTATTAATCTTATAGT
>CAUYRH010080381.1:0-18548 GCA_963574655.1 Perodicticus potto | reverse complement strand
ACAAAAGTATTTTCTTTTTTTTTGTAGAGACAGAGTCTCACTTTATTGCCCTCGGTAGAGTGCCGTGGCATCACACAGCTCACAGCAACCTCCAACTCCTGGGCTTAGGTGATTCTCTTGCCTCAGCCTCCCGAGTAGCTGGGACTACAGGTGCCCACCACAACGCCTGGCTATTTTTCTGTTTTTTACAGTTCGCCTGAGGCCGGGTTTGAATCTGCCACCTTTGGTATATGGGGCCAGCATCATACTCGATGAGCCACAGGCGCCGCCCAGGACACAAAAAGTATTAACCATATAAAATACCAGTTAGTTCTACTACATTGAAAGCAGTGCTTCCAGGCATCAAAAGAAACCATAAACCAAATGACAAGCCACATGTTGTGAGAAGGTATTTGTAACCCATGTAACTGAAATAGGGATTCATATCCACAATATGTAAAGAGCTCCCACGAATCAATAAGAAAGAGGCAAACAATAGAAGAGGAAAATGGTCAAAAGAGTGGGGAAAGGATGCAGGTTATGTACATGGGGTGGGAGACTGTGTCTCTACTTCCTATCTCATACAAAATACCTGAGATATAACCTATTATCAGTGAGCTGGGTAAAGACAGGCAGGGCAGAAGAGTATGGGAGCCTCATTAAACCTGGATGAGAGTGAATTTGAGGTGGAGATGAGAGAGATTATTTATTTTCTGGCCTGTGCACAGGAAAGGCACACCCAGCCCAAAGGGAGGAAGAATGTGAGTTGGTTTCATGCCTAGCACCTGCCTGAGCCTTATCAAGATTAACCAGGGTTAGCCCTGCCTTTCCTTGGCAGTGATGCAACCCTGAACTTGGTTGATAACATCCACTTTAATTGATTTAGCACAGGTAGGGCACTTCCTGCAAGCAGCTCTCGTACAAGCTAAGGGCTTCCAGTAGTATTTCCTTGAGCTGCAGAGAAACCACCATCTTCCAGGTGCTCAGGCTGGAGACTTTGAAGGGATTCATGACTTCTCTCTGCTTCTTATACTCTACATCCCATCCAGCGGGAAATCCTGTTGACTTGACCTTCAGAAGGTAAAGTCCAATCCCCACAGCTCATCCAACTTCCCTCCTCTCCCGCCTGCATCATTGCATCACCTCCTTGATTCTTCTGCTCTTGCCCCCAACAGAAAGGTCCCCAGACATCCTGTTACAAACGTGAGAGAATGCCACTCCTCTCCTTAAATCTTGCCTGTGGTTCCTGCCTTACTCAGAATAAAAGCCAAAGTCCCACAAAGTCCTCTATACCCTCTCTGACATCATCTCCTACCCTTTTCCCTTCATTCTGTCTATTCCATGCACGCTGGCTTCTTTACTGTTCCTTAACCTTCTCAAGAACAGTCCTGCCTCAGGGCCTTTGCATCTGCTGTTCCCTCTGCCTAGACCAATCTTCCTCCAGATATCTGCATGGCTCACTCTTTCACCTCCTTTCAGAGGTGAAATGTCAAATGTCACCTTCTTTGGCTCGGCGCCTGTGGCTCAACGGGCTAAGGCGCCAGCCACATACACCTGAGCTGACGGGTTTGAATCCAGCCCAGCCCGCCAAACAGCAATGATGGCTGCAACCAAAAAATGGCCGGGCGTTGTGGCGGGTGCCTGTAGTCCCAGCTACTTGGGAGGTGAAGGCAAGAGACTCACTTGAGCCCAGGAGTTGGAGGTTGCTATGATGCCATGGCACTCTACCCAAGGCGACAGCTTGAGGCTCTGTTTCAAAAAAAAAAATCTGTCCTCTCTATATTCCATATATAACATTAGATGGGGTAGACATAAAGTTCATGTGCAATTTAAAATAGTTTAACATAGTAAATTGCACGTGAACTTTGTGGACACCCTGTATATAATTGTGTGTGTGTGTGTATACATATATGGCCTATACATATATCGAGTGTCAGCTCCATAAGACAAGGTGATCTGTCTCAAGTGCCATTCCTCCTGGCCTAAAGGAATGCGTGATGATTAGTAGATGTTCAATAAAAATGAAGCAATAGCATCCTCTCAAAATCCCTAATAGGTAGTTACTATAACTATCCCATTTTACAGATGAGACTGAAGCATAGACAGGTGAAGTCACCCATCTAAGGTCACTCATCTGTCATTTATTGAGTTGTAACTGCAGGTCAGCCCTTGTACTCAACCCTGGACATTTGGCCTCTTAAATGAGGTTGAGGTTTTCTGCCCCCCAAGCAGCGGGGAGGCCTGAGGGTCAGAGCAATGAAATCATGTGGCTGGGGTCACACAGCCAGGAGCGGCAGATCCAGGGATCCTCACTGTTAGCTCCTGAAGAGTTTCAGTGCAAAAGCCTGACCTGAAAGATTGAGCATCCTCGGCTCAGCACCTGTAGCTCAGCTGCTAGGGAACCAGCCACATACACCGGACCTGGCGGGTTCCAACCCAGCCCAGGTCTGTTAAACAACCATGACAACTACAGCCAAAAAAAAAAAAATAGCTGGGTGTTGGGGCAGGCACCTGCAGTCCCAGCTACTTGGGAGGCCAAGGCAAGAGAGTCACCTAAGCCCAAGAGTTGGAGGCTGCTGTGAGCTGTAACACCATGGCATTCTACCGAGATATGACATAGTAAAACTCTGTCTCAAAAAAAAAGGCGGTGCCTGTGGCTCAAAGGGGTAGGGCGCTGTCCCCATATGCCAGAGGTGGCAGGTTCAAACCCAGCCCCGGCCAAAAAAACTGCAAAAAAAAAAAAAAAAGATTGAGCATTCTCATTCTACTTGTTCTTTTGTGCGCTTTGTTTTGTTTTATTTTTATTTTTATTTTTATTTTTGAGACAAGGTCTTGCTTTACTTTATTGCACAGGCTGGAGTGCAATGGCATAATCATACCTCCCTACAGCTTTATCCTCCCCAGTTAACTGGGATTATAGGCGCCACCACGCCCCGCTTGCGTTACTTTCCATTATAAAGATATTCAGGTTGGGCGCGGTGTCTCAAGCCTATAATCCTAGCACACTGGAGGGCTGAGGCGAGTGGATCCCATGAGCTCAGGAATTTGAGACCAGCTTGAGCAAGAGTGAGACCCTGTCTCTAAAAATAGCTGAGCATTGTGGCAGGCGCCTATAGTTCCAGCTACTCAGGAGGTTGAGGCAAAAGGATCTTTTAGCCCAAGAGTTTGAGGTTTCTTTTTTTTTTTTGAAACAGAGCCTCAAGCTGTCACCCTGGATAGAGTGCTGTGGCATCACAGCTCACAGCAACCTCCAATTCCTGGGCTCAAGCAAGTCTCTTGCCTCCACCTCCCAAGTAGCTGGGACTACAGGCGCCCACCACAACGCCCAGCCATTTTTTGGTTGCAGCCGTCATTGTTGTTTGGCGGGACCGGGCTGGATTCGAACCCGCCAGCTCAGGTGTACGTGGCTGGTGCCTTAGTCTGTTGAGTCACATGTGCCAAGCCGAGTTTGAGGTTTCTGTGAGCTGTAATGCCATGGTACTCAACCAAAAGGCCACAGAGTCCAAAGGAAAAAAATAAAGATATTCAGAACACACACAAGTCAAGAGGACAGCATCCTGGATCCCCAGCACCCACCACTGGGCATTGCCAGCTAATTTCGTTGGCCAACCTCTCTACTCCTTCCAGAATCCATCCCTGCCTTTCTTTCTTTTGTTTTCTTTTTTTTTTCCAGACGGAGTGTCTGGAGACACCCTATCTCTTGTCTTTCCTGGAGAGAGTGTCTTGGCATCATAACTCACAGCAACCTCAAACTCCTGGATTCAAGCAATCCTCTTGCTTCAGCCTCCCAATAGCTCGGATTACAGGCACCTGCCACCACACCCAGCTAGTTTTTCTATTTTCAGTAGACATAGGGTCTCACTCTTGCTCAGGCTGGTCTTGAACTCATAAGCTCAGGTGATCCTCCCACCTCAGCCTCTCTGAGTTCTAGGCACATGAGCTGCAGTGCCCAGCCAAAACATTTTAATTAATTAATAAATTAATTAATTTTTAGACAAAGTCTCACTTTGTTGCCCTCAGTAGAGGGCTGTGGCGTCGTAGCTCACAGCAACCTCAAACTCTTGGGCTTAAGCGATTCTCTTTCCTTAGCCTCCCAAGTAGCTGGGACTACAGGCACTCACCACAATGTCCGGCTACTTTTAGAGACTGGGGGTTTCACTCTGGCTCAGGCTGGTCTTGAACCGGTGAGCTCAGGCAATCCACGAGCCTTAGCTTCCCAGAGTGCTAGGATTACAGGCACGAGCCACCGTGCCTGGCCCCAAAACATTTTATGTTAGAATATGGCATATGGTAGAAAGAAAAGTACCTGGTGCATCCTTGATAAACCAATACAGAAGGGGCTATTTTTCCTTTGTGTATATATACCTTTGCATCTTCCTTTTCTCCCTTTATGTCATATAAACCTGTGTAGGTCAGCGCTTCCCAGTCTTGTTGCACTCTGGAATCACTTGGGGGAAGCTTTACTAAATGCTGATGCCTGGCTTTACCCCCAGGGACTCTGACTTGGTTGTTCTGGGATGTAGCCTCAAATCAAGCGCTTTCAGCACTCCCAGGTGATTCTGATATGCAGCCAAGGTTTGGTCCCTCTAGGCCAAACCCACTGGAATAGGTTATAGTATGCCCTTTGGAATTGATACATTAACAGTTTGCACAGTGGAACCGGGTGCGGTGGCTCACATTTATACTAGCACTCTGGGAGGCAGAGGCTGGAGGATCCCTTGAGCTCAGGAGTTTGAGGCCAGTGATCCCCTGAGACCAGCCTGAGCAAGAGCTAGACCCTGGGCTCAGTGCTCATAGCTCAGTGGTTATGGCACCAGCCACATACATCAAGGGTGGCGGGTTTGAACCCGGCCTGGCCAGCTAAAAAGCAATGACAACTGCAGCAAAAAATAGCGAGGCGTGGCGGGCACCTGTAGTCTCAGCTACTTGGGAGGCTGAGGCA
Source organism: Perodicticus potto (assembly GCA_963574655.1). Taxonomy (NCBI): domain Eukaryota; kingdom Metazoa; phylum Chordata; class Mammalia; order Primates; family Lorisidae; genus Perodicticus; species Perodicticus potto. Next base: position 13,627 of record CAUYRH010080381.1, on the reverse strand, counting down.
ACAGAATCACTTAAGCCCGAGTCGGAGGTTGCTGTGAGCTGTGACTCCACAGCACTCTACCAAGGTCGACATAGACTCCGTCTCAAAAAAAAAAAAAGAAAGAAAGAAAGAAAAAGAGCAAGACCCTGCCATACCAAAAATACAAAAATTATATGCATGTTGTGGCAGGCATCTGTACTCCCAGCTACTAGGGAGGCTGAGGCAAGAGGATCACTTGAACCCAGGAGTTTGAGATTGCTGTGAGCTATGATGCTACCATGGCACTGTAGCCTGGGTGACAAAAAAAAAACAAAAAATAAAAAAGAGTTTGCCAGCTGGGTAAACCATGATTCATTTAACTGAAAGATAGGTTTTCATCTTGATTCCCAGTTTCTTGCTTCTCTAGTTTTGGAGTAAATGCCCTTGCATATATGCCCTTATATCATTCTGGAACTTTGATTTTTTTTTTTTTTTTTTTTTTGAGACAGAGCCTCAAGCTCTGGGTAGATAGAGTGTTGTGGCATCACAGCTCGCAGCAACCTCCAACTCTCTTGCCTCAGCCTCCCAAGTATCTGGGATCACAGGTGCCCTCCACAACATCCATCTATTTTTTGGTTGCAGTTGTTGTTGTTTGGCAGGCCTGGGCTGGATTCAAACCTGCTAGCTCTAGTGTATGTGGCTGGCGCCCTAGCCACTTGAGGCACAGGCGCCGAGCCTGGAACTTTCTTTCTTTCTTTCTTTTTTTTTCTTGAGCCTGGAACTTTAATTTTTATAGGCTGCATTCCCAGAAGTAGGATTGCTGAGTCATGGGTGAAAAGCGGTTTTTTTTTTTTTTTTTTTTTTGTAGAGACAGAGTCTCACTTTATCACCCTCTGTAGAGTGCTGTGGCATCACACAGCTCATAGCAACCTCCAACTCCTGGGCTTAGGTGATTTTCTTGCCTCAGCCTCTGGAGTAGCTGGGACTACAGGCGCCCGCCACAATGCCCGTCACAACTCCCGGCTCTTTTTTATTGTTGTTGAAATTTGGCCAGCGCTGGGTTTTAACCCGCCACCCTCGGTATATGGGGCTGTCACCCTACCCACTGAGCCAAATTTTTAATCATAGTAAATGCTGACAGATTCCCTTTCTGATTGCCATCAGTGATATATGAGTTTGCCCTTTCCTACATATCCAGCCAGTGGCATAGGAACCTGTGTAATTTCTGGATATAAAGGGATACCTCCAAGTTATTTACTTTTTTTTTGAGACAGAGTCTCAGTCACCCTGGGTACAGTGCAGGCATCATAGCCCACAGCAATCTCAAATGCTTGGGCTTAAGTGATCCTCTTGCCTCAGCCTCCCAAGTAGCTGCGACTACAGGCCAAGGCCTGTCTATTTTTAGAGATGGGGTCTTTTTCTTTCTTTCTTTCTTTCTTTCTTTCTTTCTTTCTTTCTTTCTTTCTTTCTTTCTTTCTTTCTTTTTTTTTTTTTTTTGAGACAGAGCCTCAAGCTGTTGCCTGGGTAGAGTGCCATGATGTCACAGCTCACAGCAACCTCCAACTCCTGGGCTTAAGCGATTCTCTTGCCTCAGCCTCCCAAGTAGCTGGGACTATAAGCACCCGCCACAACGCCTGGCTATTTTTTGGTTGTAGTTGTCATTGTTGTTTGGCAGGGCCAGGCTTGATTCAAACCCACCAGCTCTGGTGTATGTGGCTGGTGCCAGTTGAGCTTCAGGTGCCGAGCCTAGAGATGGGGTCTTGATCTTGCTCAGGCTGGTCTCGAACTCCTGCGCTCAAGCAATTCACTTGTCTCAGCCTCCCAGAATGCTAGAATTACAGATGTGAGCCACTGGGACCAGCCCCTTGCTTTTTTTTTTTTTTTTCTTTGTTTGTTTGTTTGTTTTTTGCTTTTTTTGAGACCAAGTCTCGCTCTGTCACCCTGACTAAAGTGCCATGGTGTCATCATACAGCAATCTCAAACTCTTGGGCTCAAGTGATCCTCTTGCTTCAGCCTCCCGAGTAGCTAGGATTGCAGACTACAGGCACCTACCACAATGCCCAGCTTCTTTTTCTATTTTTAGTAGAGATGGGTCTCACTCTTGCTCAAACTGGTCTTGAACTCCTGAGCTCAAGTGATCCACCTGCGTCAGCCTCCCTGCATGGTAAGATTACAGGCATGAGCCACTGTGCCCGGCCATGAACCTAAGCTAATCCTGTTTTCTCTGTTCAAAACCCTCTGATGGCTCCCATCTCATGCAGAGCAAAAGTCATAGTCCTTGCAGTGGCCCACAAAGCTCCACACCATCTATCACACTGTCTATTGTCCCCACTTCATTCACTGACACTCTTTTTTCCCCCTCATTCTGTTGTTCAGGCTCGAGTGCAGTGATGCGATCAGCTCACAGCAGCCTCAAACTCTTGAACTCAAGTGATCCGTCTGCCTCAGCCTCCCAAGTTGGTGGGACTACAGGTGTGAGCCACTATGCCTGGCCACCACTCTTCCTTTTACTAGGCTGCTCTAACCACTGCCTTGTTACAGCATGATCCTGCTTTAGGACTTTGCCCCAGCTGATCCCGCTGCCTGGCATGCCCTTTGCTAGGTTGGCTCCTTTTCATTGCTCACATGTCATATTCTCATCAAGGACTTTTTAAAATACTCCGTTTAAAATTATAAACAATTCCTCCTTCTTCCTACTACCAGCACTTCCTAACCTCCTCCCCTGCATTTATTACCATCTGTGCTTTCATAGTAAGTAGCTACTAGCCACATGTGACTCTTGGATGCTTGAAATGTGGGAATCCAAGTTTAGATGTGCTGTAAGTACAAAATGCTTATTGTTCTAAGATATATAGGAGGCCCAGAAAAAATGCAGATAGAACACTGAAGACTTAATATGGGGAAAGAAAAAAGGAATGTAAAATGTCTCAGTAATTTTTACATTGATTACGTGTTAAAATGAGAATATTTTGGATATATGTGTACATTTATCTCCCATTGCAACTGTAATGAATTATCACAAACTTGGTATCTCAATAAAAGACAGATTTATTATCTTACAGTTCTCCAGGTCTAAAATGGATCCAACAGGGCTAAAATTAAGGGGTTAGCAGCCCTGCCTTCCTTCTGAAGACTCTAGGGAAGAATCCATTCCATTGCCTTGTCCAGCTTCTAGAAACTTCCCACATTCCTTAGTTCAAGGCCGTCTTTGCATCACCCCAACCTCTCTTTCGCGTTCTCTGACTCTCCTGTCAATTCTTTCCCTTATAAGAACCTGGTGTTATGGCTCGGCGCCTGTGGCTCAGCGGGCTAAGGCGCCAGCCACGTACACCTGAGCTGGCGGGTTCGAATCCAGCCCGGGTCCGCCAAACAACAATGAGGGCTGCAACCAAAAAATGGCCGGGTGTTGTGGCAGGTGCCTGTAGTCCCATCTACTTAGGAAGCAGAGGCAGGAGACTTGCTTGAGCCCAGGAATTGGAGGTTGCTGTGAGCTGCGATGCCACGGCACTCTATCCAGGGTGAAAGCTTGAGGTTCTGTCCCCCAAAAAAAAGAACCTGGTGTTGACACAGGCCCCAGCCAGATGATCCAGGATAATCTCCTCCTCTAAAGCTTCTTAACTTAGTCCCTTCTGCAAAGTCACTCTTGCCATAGAAGGTAGCACGTTCACTGGTTCTTGAAATTAGGATGTGGACATCTTTGGGGACCATTATTCTGCCTACCAAAGTTAGGTTAAATTAAATGTGCTATTAAAGTTAATTTTAGGGTGGTGCCTGTGGCTCAGTGGGTAGGGCGCTAGCCCCGTATACCGAGAGTGGCAGGTTTGAACCTGGCTCTGGCCAAACTGCAACAACAACAAAAAAATAGCAGGGTGTTGTAGAGGGCGTCTGTAGTCCCAGCTACTCAGGAGGCTAAGGCAAGAGAATCGCCTAAGTCCAGGAATTGGAGGTTGCTGTGAGCTATGATGCCATGGCACTCTACCAAGGGTGATAAAAATAAATAAAAATAAATAAAATAAAAATAATAAAAAGAATAAAAAATAAATTTTAAAAAAAGTTAATTTTAGGGTGGAGCTTGTAGCTTAGTGGGTAGGGCACCGGCCACATGCACCAAGGCTGGTGGGTTCAAACTCAGCCCTGGCCTGCTAAAAACAAAAAAATAGCCAGGTGTTGTGGTAGGCGCCTGTAGTCCCAGCTAGTTGGGAGGGTGAGACAGGAAAATTGCTTGAGCCCAAGACTTTGAGGTTGTTGTGAGCTTGACATCACAGCACTCTACTGAGGGCAATAAAGTGAGACTCTATCTCAATTGAAAAAAAAAAAAAGTTAATTTTATTTATTTATTTTGAGACAGAGTCTCACTCTGTTGCCCAGGCTAGAGAGCTGTGACCACAGCCCAGCTCACCGCAAACTCAAACTTCTGGGCTCAAAGGATCCTCCTGCTTCAACTTCCCAAGTAGCTGAGTCTACAGGTGCCTGCCACAACGCCAGGCAAGTTTTTCTATTTTTAGTAGAGATGTGGGTCTCGCTCTTGCGCAAGTTGATCTTTTTTTTTTTTTTTTTGCGGTTTTTGGCCGGGGCTGGGTTTGAACCTACCACCTCTGGCATATGGAGCCAGCGTCCTACTCCTTTGAGCCACAAGTGCTGCCCGCGCACGTTGATCTTGACCTCCTGAGCTCAAGGGATCCTCTTGCTGTGGCCTCCCAGAGTGCTAGGATTACAGGCCTGAGCCATTGTCTGGCCCAGAGTTAATTTCATTCTGCTGTTTCTTTTTGTTTTTTGGAACGTGACTACCAGGAAGTTAAAAATTGCCTATGTGGCTTGCATTCTGTTTCTAATGGACAGCACTGCTTTATACATTTTGCTAGTGTATTCATTATTCATCTCCCTCCTAATAATAGAACACAAGTGCTGAGAAGAAAGGGATTTTGTTTTATTTCCCACTACATCCTTGGCAGTAGCACAGTTCCTGGCACGTAATAGGCCCTCAAGAAGGCCAGGTGCAGTAGCTCATGCCTGTAATCTTAGCACTTTGGGAGGCAGAGATGAGTGGATGGCCTGAGCTTACAGGTTCAAGACCAGCCTGAGCAAGAGTGAGGTACCTCCCCCCCAACTGTCTCTAAAATAACAGCCAGGCATTGTGGTAGGCTCCTGTAGTTGCAGCTATTTGGGAGGCTGAGGTAATAGGATCACTTGAACCCAAGAATTTGAGGTTGCTGTTAGCTATGACGACATGGCACTCTATCAAGGTGACAGAGTCAGACTCTGTCTCAAAAAATATATTTATTGAATAAATATTATGGATGTCTTTCCTGATGACCTATCTTTGGCATGAACTCTCAGACACCCCCTAGTCCCACCCAACCCTCATGGCTTGGCTTCCTCCTCCTCTCCCAGGGTCAGGAATTCAGGGTAGAAGCCAGGTTGGATGAGGGAGGAAGGCTTCCTAGAGGAAGGAGCAAGGCTGGTAAGAGAAGGAATCCCATTCACAATGGATCTTCCGAGTGACTCATTCTCCCTCAAGAGGCTATTTACATAGAGGTGGATACCAGGCCCCACCCTTTGGTACAAAGTGATTAAGATGTGGTTGCCATGATGACTGCACATCCTCAGGACTCTGAGGTCTGTGCCGGTCAGATGCCCTTTGGGTGAAATTAGAGTGATGTGAAATGAAAATAGCAGCATAGGGAAGAGCTAAACCCTCAGCTTTGAGGTTCTCAGATCACATTCTATCATCTGCTGTACTGGCTTGTTACGATCGATGGTAGACCCTCGCTCTCGTCCCTCAGGCTTCCAGCTACCGTCCCTCATTCCTCTGAATGATGTGGGCATTCAAAATGCAAAGATGATATTCCAATGCACTGGCCTCTCAGTTCCTTGACCCCCCCCCCTTCTCCTCCCCAAGTCTTGTCCTCCACATTCTCTCAGCCACTCACTTTCATGACCAGAGCCGAGACCTTGTCCCAATCCCTCTGGCTCCCTGTACAATCTCAATTTCTAGCATCCCACACTAGCACCAGTGTCCCAGCTCACTCTACCTGGTGTCCCAACTCCAGATTCCTTCAGTCCCACCAGGACCCCGTGTTCATTAATCTAACCACTGTCCACTCCCACTTCGAATATTCTGCCCCACCCCTCTTAGAGCCTCTGGCTGATCCTTGCAGTCTTTTTCTCGCCCCGCCCTCAACTCTCTCACCTCCTCTCACTTTTCTGGATTCATAGGGAACTCCCCAGCCATTCATCCACTGTAGGCTGCCTTCACCTGTTTAGCCGAACAACTGGAGAAAAACCCCAAACCTTTTGACAGGTCTCCCCTTAACTTCAGGTCTGAGACCTCAAGGGGCGCACAGCATTGTCTTGCAGTTGGGTCTTGTAATTGCCCAAAGTTCATTCCCCTTTCCAGTAACCATACACTTAAAAGAAAAAGAGTTTAAAAATTATTTTAAACAGGCTCGGCGCCTGTGGCTCAATGGGCTAAGGCGCCAGCCACGTACACCTGAGCTGGCAGGTTCGAATCCAGCCTGGACCTGCCAAGCAACAATGACGGCTGCAACCAAAAAATGGCCGGGCATTGTGGCAGGTGCCTGTAGTCTCAAAAAAAAAAAAAAAATTATTTTAAACATAAAATTTTTTTTTTTTGAGACAGAGCCTCAAGTTGTCACCCTGGATAGAGTGCTGTTGCATCACAGCTCACAGCAATCTCCAATTCTTGGGCTCAAGCAAGTCTCTTGCCTCCGCCTCCCAAGTAGCTGGGACTACAGGCGCCCGCCACAACGCCCGGCCATTTTTTGGTTGCAGCCGTCATTGTTAGGCGGGCCCGGGCTGGATTCGAACCCGCCAGCTCAGGTGTACGTGGCTGGCGCCTTAGCCCGTTGAGCCACAGGCGCCAAGCCTTAAACATAAATTTTAACATTTCTGACCATTTGTTTTTTGAGACACAGTCTCATTCTGTTGCCCCAGCCTAGAGTCCCATGGGGTTAGCCTAGCTTACAGCAACCTCAAACTCCTGGGTTCAAGCCATTATCCTGCCTCAGCCTCCAGAGTGGCTGGAACTATAGGCATGTGCCACCATGTCTGGCTAGTTTTTCTATTTTTATTTATTTTTGAGACCAAATCTCATTCTGTCTCTCTGGGTAGAGTGCTGTGGCATCACAGCTCACAGCAACCTCAAACTCCTGGGTTCAAGGAATCCTCTTACCTGAGCCTCCCAAGTAGCTGGGACTACAGAAACCCACCACAATGCCTGGCTAATTTTTCTATTTTTAGTAGAGATGGGGGTCTTGCTCATGCTCAGGCTGGTCTCAAACTCCTGAGCTCAAGCAATCTGCCTGCCTCCGCCTCTCAGAGTGCTAGGGTTATAGGCGTGAGCCACCATGCTGAGTGATTGTCTTTTAAAGGTTTTAGGTAGGGTAGGAGGGAAGCAGTGTTACTTTGGTGTGCTAGTGACTGTTGCCCTATGTAGTGCCAGCTGGCTTCCCCCTGAAACTGTTCTGCTCGGTTACCCATTTAGCCTCCTTGGAGCCATTGTGTTTGCTAGTTCCTCATTTTTTCTGCCTGGGTACCAGAGGGGGCAGTTTCAGGAGAGGTCACTGAACAGCCAAGATGGAGTGCCTTATGCTCAAAATGGAGTGGCCCGTGCTTGCTCTGTTTTTGGAATTCCTCCGACAAACCCATCGCTTTCATCACTAAGAATCTGCCTATTCTAGGTACTTCCCAGAACTGGACTCATACAGTATTTGTTTCTTTGTGTCTGGCTTATTTCTCTGCACATTTCCAAGGCTCATCTATGTTACAACACTTGTCCAAATTTCATTCCTTTTTCTTCCATCAGGGCATTTCTTTGTATGTTTTACATTTCCAGAATAACAGAGTCCCAGGATTCTTCCCTCCTGAGTGTTTTTGTCTTGCTTCCTCTTGGTCCATGATGCCAGCTGTGGGTGTCAGTACAAATGAAACCAAACTAATGGGACAGGAGCAGATTAGGTAGCCATTCTAGGTCTTGGAGTTGCATGTCAGAATTGGGGCTAGTCACTTCCCATTTGTCTAACTTGCCTTTAAGGGTCAGGAATTCCCCAGCTCTGTGATGATCAGCAATTTCAAATTCACCAGTGTAATTAAACTTCATCAGCACAATTAAAAACCAGACAATGGGTGCATCTTAGAAGGGTACAGGCGAAATTTACTAAATGCGGAATACAAATGTCTTCTACAATAACTAAGAAAGTGCCATGAAGGCTATGTTAAACAGTTTGATGAAAACATTTCAGATTGTATATGAAACCAGAACATTGTACCCCTTGATTTCACTAATGTACGCAGCTATGATTTAATAATAATAAAAAAAAAAAAAACAGACAATGACTTTGGAACACAGCCTAATGAAAACTTGGCGTTTGTGTCTCTTTTCAACATTGTTGATGGTCTTGAGAGCATTGACCAGGACATTCATGGGAACGTGATGGCAGCTTAGAAATATAGCATCTCTGGTGGCGCCTGTGGCTCAGCAAGTAAGATGCTGGCCCCATATACCGAAGGTGGTGTGACAGCAACCTCCAACTCCTGGGTTTAAGCGATTCTCTTGCCTCAGCCTCCCAGGTAGCTGGGACTACAGGCGCCCACCACAACGCCCAGCTATTTTTTGATGCAGTTTGGCCGGGGCTGGATTTGACTGGGACTACAGGCACCGGCCACAACGCCCGGCTATTTTTTTTGTTGCAGTTCAGCGGGGGCTGGGTTTGAACCCGCCACCCTCGGTATATGGGGCCGGTGCCTTACTGACTGAGCCACAGGCGCCACCCAAAAGAGGTTTTTTTTTTAAGAGACAGAGTCTCACCTTATCACCCCAGTAGAGTGGTGTGGTGTCACAGCTCACAGCAACCTTCAACTCTTGGGCTTAGGCGATTCTCTTGCCTCAGCCTCCCAAGTAGCTGGGACCACAGGCGCCCGCAACAACGCCTAGCTATTTTTTTTTTGCAGTTTGGCCAGGCTGGGTTTGAACCTGCCACCCTCGGTATATGGGGCCGGCGCCCTACTTGATGAGCTATAGGTGCCGCCCACAGCTAATATTTTTTGACAAACTTTTTGAGTGAAATTGGTAAATGACAGTTGTCTTAAGGAAAGGGGACTGAGTGGACAGTAGATATACATTGTTTGAAAGTGTGAGCTGAGGCTGGATGCAGTGGCTCATACCTTTAATCCTAACACTCTGGGAGGCTGAGGTGGATGTATTACTTGAGCTCAGGAGTTCGAGACCAGTCTGAGCAAGAGCAAGACCTTGTCTCTACTAAAAATAGAAAAACTAGCCGGGCATTGTGGTGGGCACCTTGTAGTCCCAGCTACTCAGGAGGCTGAGGCAGGATGATCACTTGAGCCCAGGAATTTGAGGTTGTGTGAGCTATGACGCCATGGTACTCTTCTCAGGGCAATGGAGTGAGACTCTGTCTCAGAAAAAAAATTTAAAAAATAACAAAAAGGAAAAGATACTAATTTTTTTTTTTTTTTGAGACAGAGCCTCAAGCTGTTCCCCTGGGTAGAATGCCATGGCATCACAGCTCACAGCAACCTCAAACTCCTGGGCTTAAGTGATTCTCTTGCCTCAGTATCCCAAGTAGCTGGGACCACAGGCACCTGCCACAACACCCAGCTATTTTTTTAGTTGAAATTGTCATTGTTGGGCAGGTCTGGGCTGGATTTGAACCTGCCAGCTCTGGTGTATGTGGCTGGCGCTTTAGCCGCTTGAGCCACAGGTGCCGAGCCAAGATACAAATTTTTTTTTTTTTTTTCAGTTTTTGGCGGGGGCTGGGTTTGAACCCACAACCTCCAGCATATGGAGCCAGTACCCTACTCCTCTGAGCCACAGGCGCCGCCCAAGATACTAATTTTTTATGATCAGTCTTTTGTGTTTTGAACCCTGACCGTATTTTACCTGTTCAAATTAATAAATTATATTGTTTTTTTCTTTTCTTTTTTTTTTTTTTTTTGAGACAGATCCTCAAGCTGTCACCCTGGATAGAGTGCTGTGGCATCACAGCTCATAGCAAACTCCAATTCCTTGGCTCAAGCGAGTCTCTTGCCTCTGCCCCCTCCCAAGTAGCTGGGACTACAGGCGCCCGCCACAACGCACATTCATTTTTTGGTTGCAGCCATCTTTGTTGTTTGGCGGGCCCGGGCTGGATTCGAACCCACCAGCTCAGGTGTACGTGGCTGGGGCCTTAGCCGGTTGAGCCATAGGCGCCGAGCCAATTACATTGTTTTTTCAAAGCACCCCAGTACTTGGCATATAGTGAGTCAGCAGTTGGAAGCTGTGTTATTATAAAAGCGGGCAAACTTAGGAGCTCTTTTCCTGGTTTCACACTTGGCCAGACTCCTCTGCCCCTCCCCTGCATGTGCTCCAGCCTAGGAACCCGCCTCTCCTCTGAGCGTCCCACACAATGCCTGCCTATTTGGCCTTTGATCTGACCACTTCAGAGCTTTCAAGCGGCAGCCCATCAGAGGTGGCAAGGACTGAGCATCCTCCTCAGATGGGCCTTTGAGGATAGGATGAAAGGGGCTATCTCCAAGCCTGTGTGCGTGGCCACATGGGGAGCTCAGGAAGCCCCCAGAGCTAGGCCCAGGAAAGGGGTAGGCTGAGGGGAGGCAGAGGCAGGGAGGCTTCCTTGAGCTTGCTGGCAGTGTCAGCATGACCTTGGCATTTATTGAGCACCTACTGGATGCCCAAGCCTGTGGTTACAGTCCAGGAGTAGGGGGAGACAGTCCCACGCCCAGAGAGACAACCTAGTGGGAACAGGGTAGAATGAGGGAACCCAGCTGATGCAATCAGGAAGGGCTTCCTGGAAGAGGGGATGTTAAATTTTTTTTCCGTTGCCCCCTAGAGTGCTATGGCATCACAGCTCACAGCAACCTCCAACTCTTGAGCTTAAGCGTAGCTAGAACTACAGATGCCGGCCACAACACCCAGCTATTTTTGGTTGTAGTTGTCATTGTTATTTGGCAGGCCTAGGCTGAGTTCAAATCAGACAGCTCCAGTGCATGTGGCTGGTGCCCTAGCCGCTGAGCTACAGGTGCCGAGCCAAACACTTTTTTTTTTTTTTTTTGAAACAGGGTCTCACTATGTCGCCCTCAGTGGAATGCTGTGGTGTCACAGTTCACAGCAACCTCAATGTTAAGTTCTTCAGAGAGTCTAGACACCTATCCAGACCCACCTCGTCAGCCATGCCCAATGATGCTTCCCTGCACTCCCTCAAAGCCACCTGCACAGTTTTGCTTTCTGATCTCTGAATGCTTCAAGCTCCTCCTTCCTCCTCTGAGCCATCATGCTTGCTGTTCCTTCTGCTGGCTTCTCTCCTGTCAGACCCTCACCAGGCAGATTCCTTCTCCTCATTCCAATTGCAGACCAGTTACTCTTTTTATTATTATTTTTTTTTTACAGAGAGATTTTATTTAGGAAGAACAAAGAGAAAGTTTAGAACACTTCCAAAGAGAGTTGAAAGTGGGTAGACCCAAACCAGTTATTCTTTTTTTCCTTTTCTTTTGAGACAGAGTCTCACTTTGTCACCCTTGGTAGAGTGCCATGGCATCATAGCTCACGGCAACCTCAAACTCTTGGGCACGAGCCTCAGCCTCCCAAGTAGCTGAGACTACAGCCACCCACCACAATGCCTGGCTATTTTTATAGACGGGATCTCACTCTGGTTCAGGCTGGTCTCCCAACCTGTAAGATCAAGCAATCCACCACCTTTGGCCTCCCAGAGTGCTAGGATTACATGTGTGAGCCATTATGCCCAGCCCAGACCAGTTATTCTTTTTTTTTTTTTGAGACAGAGTCTCATTATGTCGCCCTTGGTAGAGTACTGTGGTGTCACAGCTCACAGCAACCTCTAACTTTTGGGCTTAAGCAATTCTCTTGCCTCAGTCTCCCAAGTACCAGGTACCTGGGACTATAGGTGCCTGCCACAATGCCTGGCTATTTGCTGTAGTTGTCATTATTGTTTTTAGCAGGCCTGGGCTGGTTTCGAACCTGCCAGCCCCAGAGTATGTGGCTGGTGCCCTAACCACTGAGCCACGGTCGCCAAGCCCAGACCAGTTATTCTTGCCACACTGAACTCTTTTAAAAAATGCCCTTGTTTCCAGTTTCCATGGACTCCTTTATTTCCTGCTTCCCTCACTAGGATGTAACCTCTCCCCGCCCTCCGCTCCCTCATCCCTGCTAGGGCACCTGATCAAGAGTAGATGCTGGCAAAGATTTGTGATGTGAAGGAAGGAAGCCAAAGCCTCCAGAAGAAGGCCAGGTTTGGGGAGAGGTGGAAGAAAGGAATCCAGAGAGGGGGATTGCTGTGGGCACAGGTGTGGGACAGAGGCCAGGCATGGGGGGCTCATGTCTGTAATCCTAGTGCTCTGAGAGGCTGAGGCAGGCAGATTGCTTGAGCTCAGAAGTTTGAGGCCACCCTGAGTAAGAGTGAGACCCTGTCTCTAATAAAAATAGAAAAACTAGCCAGGCGTTGTGGTGGGTGCCTATACTACCAGCTACTTGGGAGGCTAAGGCAGGAGGATCTCTTGAGTCCAAGTTTGAGGTTGCTGTGAGCTATGAGCCCAGGGCACTCTACCCAGGGTGACAAAGTCTTAAACAAAAAAATGTGAGTCACAGAGAGAGCAGGTGTTTCAGGGACCCTGAGGAGGCAAGAGGGGAGAGGAGGAGGGCAGTGGTAGAGGGCTGGAAGGGAGGCAGCTGCTTCTTTCCCAGACTATAGAAGGGACCAAGAGCTTTTATCTGAAGGATAGTTGAAGGTGGGGGGATGCTTTTGGGGTCTCTTCAGGTAGGGGCAGAAGTGTTTCCAGGAGGTGACTTCTCTGGGAAACCTTCGAGCTGGCTTGGAGAGGCTAAGCATGCGGGACGGGCCTCACCTCCTACAGCCTTCTAAGGGCATCTGGCAGAACATTCCACGGTGGGGCCTTCTGGAACAGACTGTGACGACTTGGCAGCCCGGACTGTCCTCACTCCCGGGTTGTCACTGCCCCTACCTCCTCCACTCTCCTGGCAGCCCAGGCTCACCCTCCTCTGTCCCTGCTCCTCTTGGCATCCTGAGGGCAGGCACTTTTTTTGCAGAGACAGAGTCTCACTCTATCTCCCTCGGTAGAGTGCCGTGGCGTCACACAGCTCACAGCAACCTCCAACTCCTGGGCTTAGGCGATTCTCTTGCCTCAGCCTCCCCAGTAGCTAGAACTACAGGCGCCCACCACAAGGCCCAGGTATTTTTCTGTTTTGGAGTTTGGCCGAGGCCAGGTTTGACCTGCCACCTTCGGTATATGGGTTGGCGTCCTACTCAATGAGCCACAGGCACCGCCCTTTTTTTTTTTTAATTGTTGGGAATTCATTGAGGGTACAAGAAACCAGGTTACACTGATTGCATTTGTTAGGTAAAGTCTCTCTTGCAATCGTGTTTTGCCCTCAAAAGGTGTGGCACACACCAAGACCCCACCCCCCTCGCTCCTTCCCTCTCTCTGCTCTTCCTTTCCCCACCCCTCCCTCATTCTTTCTCTCTCTGCTCTCCCCTTTCCGGGGCGGATACTTTTTATAGAACACTTGAAAAATCGTTAATAAGTAATTGGAGGCACATGGCACATTTCCACAGCCACAGGAAGGGATACAGCAAAATCCTTCTCCTCTCCCCTCTTCCTT